>JANAVB010005599.1:28282430-28402212 GCA_029216955.1 Iris pallida | reverse complement strand
GTTCTCGTTTGCCAACATAAGTTTGGGTGTGCAACCGACGATTCGTTCTATCGATTTATGATTTCAATTCTTTTTTTACGTTGCATCTCGTGCAACAATTTATTTAGACATGGTTGCACCCTGTGCAACAAATTTACTTTCGAGCATTGCACATCGTGCTATGATTTATTTCGACATTTTATTTCACTTTGTGCAATGATTTATTTCCAATCTCCTTTGCGCTCCGTTGTCACGCCCCAGAACCAGAATACTGGAGAGCGGGGGCAGACATAGCCAGCTACGTATAATAAATGGAATCCATCTCACTATACGTCACGGCTGTCTAGATATGTGAGGGTTTATCTACAAGCCATCAGTCTCTTAAGGTCATAAATTATCCTATTGTCTCAATCTCAACCAACTAATCACAAGATATCAGATCACCAAATATACAATTGTAAGGCGTCCCAAACATTACATATCCAGATGATCATGAAGCTAGTCGTACAAAATGTAAGGACTAGCAAGAGTTTAAGTCATACATGATCAACCTCGAGTTGCCAATCATGCTTACAGCCCGTAGGCAGACAGTAAATAAAGTTGCAAACGAGCTAACACTTGCTCGGCGGCTAAACGCCACAAAAGAATAATTTTACAATAGAGTGGAGAGCAAAAAAAACCCACTCGTTCCCTGGTTACGCCTGGTGACCACCATCGGGCTGAAATGCAGGGAGATCCTTTGGTGCTGCTCCGGTATCTGGCCATACAAAACCAGCTGGGTCAGACCCCAGAAAGAGCAAGTGCCACAAAGGAGGCTTCACTTAAGAACTAAAACCAGCAATTAGCACAAGAGTAAAATTACATAATAAAGGCAGTAGTTTAAGAAAAGCATGATGGGTAATTATAAATGACAATCTTGTATAGAATCACTAAAAGACAGGACATAGAAAGAAAGCATGACAGGATGATATACGATGAGATAACCATGGGACTATTCAGATAGCCAGGTTACAACCCGTAAACCAAACAAGGACCGGGGTTGTAACCCTTCGTCTGAACGGAACTTGGTTTCTCTCACCATTTATCGGCAAGATAAATGTAAAAATCAGGTCAAGTAACATTCTGGAGTGATAATCATTATAGTGACAATCTGGAGTGACAATCATTACGGTGACAATCTGGAGTGACAATCATTCAATCATTCTGGTACAATCTTACAATTAATCAATTCTAGACAATACTATACTGGACTAGACTCCATCCAAGCAATCACGGCATCCAAGCAATCACGCCAATCATTGCCTACGGCTTTCTACATTAACTAACTAGGGTTATCACAATCCTAGTTACTAGCAAGATGCAATGAGATGCTCCAAGTAGTCACAGGCCCTGCAGCTATCCAGGTTATCCAAGCAATCATTATAGTGACAATTCAGAGAGTACAATGCATTATAGTGACAATAGAGTTCAATTATTTAAGTGACAATCAAGAGTGCCCCACATGACAGTGGACTGGAAATGTGCCCTACTCGTCGGCAGGCTACAAGTCCAAACATTTACGGCCGGATAACGGGATCGCCTGTAACTGGGGAACATCTCTTCATGTCTAATAAATTATACTAGTCATTAACCTTAGTCCATTTCAGTAGGTACTCCAGACCGTGGTACTCAGGAGTTCCCTCCTAGACATGATACAAGACAAGACTGGATTATTGTACAAGCACAATCACCCACGGTGTCCAGGATTAATTATACAAGTCATGTCAGGTAGCCGTCGCAAAGCTATTCAAGATATATCGGGTCAGGTTAATCATATCAAGTGTACTAGTCAGGAGTGCGCCAAGACGGGCCACTATCAGGTCATGTCAGGTTATTATGTCAGGAGTGCACCACTACGGGTCACTATCATGTCATGGTCAGGTTCATTTCCAAACATATTAAACAAATCCATGATTATCAAGTTCATGACAAAAGGCGTAAGGATATAAAATGGACGTAAAATCTAATAAAATATCAATATACAGGGCTATAGGAGGGCCATGCGGCTAAGGCACATGCGGCCAGGATGGATCTCATGCGGCCGGGAGAGAACAGTCCATGCGGCTGAATCAATACGGTTCCATGCGGCCAAGGTTTTGGGTTCAATATGGAGCAGGCGCACGGCTTCATGCGGCCAGAAGGAAGCCCAAGGCGCATGCGGCTCAGGGTTGCTGGAAATCCACGCGGCGGGAAGGACTGGGCCTCATGCGGCTGGCTACAATCAGGTATATGCGGCCGGGCAAGTGGAGTTCCATGCGGCTTGATGTGGTGGGCGCATGTGCGACTGCAAGGGCAAAGGGCGCATGCGACTGAAGGGAAACCGAGCCTATGCGGCCAGGAGCATTGGAGTCTATGCGGCTCAGAAGAAAGAGTGCTCATGCGGCTAGGTCAATACAGGCTCATGCGGCCGGAACTGCACGCTCATGCGGCTCAAGGATCAGGGCCTATGCGGTCCACAAGTGCTAGAGTTCATGCGGCTCAAGGAGATGGGCACATATGTGGTCCACAAGTGCTAGAGTTCATGCGGCTCAAGGAGATGGCACATATGCGGTCGATGGGGAATGAGCCATGCGACTCAGGAAATTCAGAACTTATGCGGCTGGGAATTAGGGCGAGTCATGCGCTAAGTGAGTCCGACTCTCATGCGGCTCAAGAACTTCCAGTCATGCGGCTGGATAGAACACTTGCCGCATGAATATTCATGCGGTCAAGTCAAGCACTGTTCATCTTCTCCAAAATTTCAGAGAAGAAGAACACCATGAGAGCCAAGTCCTCAAGCTCCATAACTCCATCATCCGGAGCCTAAATCCGAACTTCTTAGGTCAAAATGGGGTAGAACGAGATTCTCTACAACATGGAACCATCAAAACATAGAAATAACAAGATTAAGTAGATCAAAACCCAAGAAATCCAAAATGAAATAAACTTAGATCTACAAGAATCTAGCCATGGAAATTAAAAATGTCAAGTACTAAGGTGCTTTAGAATGCAGTAAGGAAGAGAATGAAGCAATAAAAATTGGAGTTTCCTCCATGAAGCAAGTTGCACTTGCCTAGACCTCTCTCTCCTCACTCTGGTAGGTAAGGAAGTAAATGAGGAAGAAAAAGAGTAATGAAGAGAGAGAAAGAAGAAATGGCAATAAATATCAAAGGTGGTGGTAGGTAGGGGGTTCACCCCTTGGTTCATGATGAACCAAGAGCAATCCCAAACCGAACCAAGCCAACCCAACCAAGAATAAACCAAGCCCAGGGAGGAAATTAAGCAAGAAATCATGCAATACAAGAATAAATACGTACACGTATTCCAAGAATACGAAATACGAACATAGGTTACACCGTACAACGATTAATTTGATATGCGTTGCACCACGTGCAATAAGTTTACTTCCAACATGCGTTGCACATCGTACAACGATTTATTCCCGAATTTCCAAGTCAATGCCCAAATTCGTTCAACACATTCGGTATTGGCTTATCACTTTCATTTTTAATACATATTCACAATTAACTCGTTGCACTTCGTGCATCATTTTATTTCTCTTTCAACATGTTACATTGCAACAACATTCAAATCGTATTTCACAATTTGTTGCGCTTGCAGCAACTAACATTTTTATGGCTCATTGCATTCAATACAATATACCCTTCGCGACTTTCTTAGCAAACATCATGTAATTTCCAAAACACACGCGGCAAAATTACACGATTTGTATTAGACTTATTGTATGGAACATTCAGTGTGGCATCGAGTAGAGTCAAGAGTGATTTCAAATGGTGGTTGTTTGCCATTAAAATTGTTTGAGTGAAAACTTTAATACAAACAGAACAGTGTTACAATATAGGACTTAGATGTAGTCCTAGGAGTACACTTTTGTTTAATCTGGGTTCCTAGTGCCAATGGAGCGAGTGGTAATGCGTTGACTCCGTTGACGGGCTGACGACGGTTATCGCTTCTCTGAAGGTGTAGATTGCTCTGGGTGCTGGAGCTTGCCGAGAGGAGGAAGACGTTGAGTGTCTGTCTGTCTCTCTGGTGATTCTCTGTGGATTTTGTTTGTTGTCCTTGTGTGTGTCCGTAAGAAGGAAATGATCCCTCTATTTATAGCTGGGCAGGTTGGCTGCTCATGCGCACATATGTAGGATGCCGGTACGTGGGGACGCCACGTGGAGATTGCTGATGGAGGCGCATGGATGATGCGCCCTACTCGAGGGGTTGAATTCTTCATACTGCTGTTGTGAGCCGGCACGCAGCAAAGGAGAAGATCTTTCTGTTGCTAAAATCTTAGATGAGTTGAGTCAAAGGACACGTGTCGTCGACTCATGGCTTGGAGATCTCGGATCTGATGGGGTGATTTGGTGGGATGCCCCTTGGATTGGGCGCATGATGAGATTTTGGCTCGTGACCTTTAGGAGTCACGAGCCGTTCTGGGCGCATGGCTTTTGAGGCGCATGCGAGCGACTTTCCTTCTGTCTTTCGGGATCAGAGATCAGTCTGGGGCGCATGGCTTTTGAGGCGCATGCAAAGCTTCAACTGGAGACTCTTCTTCTATCTTTAGGTATCAGTGAAGGGTCTGAGGCATGGATTTTGAGGCGCATGCGGGTTTAGGCGCATGGCCGCGGAGGCGCATGCGGGTGGTCGAGTGGCCACGTGGCAGTAGCCGTCGAAGTAAAGTCATGATGATGCTGACGTTGTGGACTTCATTTTCTGCAAAAGCTGTCAACCGTTCAGGCTTGGGGAGGCGTGCTGCAAACTCTGTCAGTTCAACATTTAATGTTGGTGACATTCGATGGACAGCTGAGTGGGCACGTTGGTTGACGTTCCACTAGGCGTATGGGGACGTATGGGGGCGCATCCTCTGTGATGCGCTCGGTACAGGGCGCATCTGTGGGAGGCGCTTGGTGTTTAAGGGGTGTGATGCGCTGTCCAGCCGGCGCATCCGATACGTCTTTAATGATGCGGCTGTTTCGCTTCTCGAGTGCTTTTAAATAGCCGTTTGGCTGAAGTCGAGGCGTCCGGTTCATCCATTTAATGTGAGTTCATTGCACGAATTCGGAGAGCCATCCACTTGGCGCATGGGTTTGATCTGCCCGGCCTATAAATAGTGGCATGGAGAGAAGGTTGGCCTCTCACTCTCTCACGTACTTCCAATCATGATCTTGGGTTCTCGGGTGCATTCTGTTGGCAAGTGTTCCCGAGGGTAAGATGAGACGCCATGTCGTCGTTGATGCTCTTGAAGGTGACTGATACATCCAAAAGACGGAGTCGAGCTTTGAGGCAGGCGGAAGGTGCCTGTTGCATCCAAAGATAGGGATGCTCGGGGCCTCGTCTCCGTTGTTCTGGAAGGGCCGTAGATCGGAATGGCGGTGAGGCTCTCTCTTCCTTCAAAGTGGGTGTCGCCCACTCTGGTTGTGTTGAAAGCTGCTCCTTTAGCCGTTTTCGATTACGGTCTTCCTTGGTCTTTGGAGGCTCTTTCGAAGCCTCTCCTGGCCACAGACTTGCGGTGCTCTTCTCTTCCTTGGTTCCAGCCAGAGGGTTAATTTTTTGTTTAATCGAAGTACTTATCAGGTGAGCCTGACTGGAAGAGCGGCACATAACTGGACTGCTGAAGGGATGCACATAACTGAGCTGGATGCACATAACTGAGCTGCTGAAGAGATGGTGGGATGCGCCTGGTTGGAGGCGCATGGTATCTGCTGCGCTAACTGGCGGCGCATGGTGACTGCTACGCCTATCTGGAGGCGCATGGTGGCTGCTGCGCCTATCTGAAGGCACATGGTGGCCGCTGGCTGTAGACTTAGGATCTTTCCTTTGTAGAAATTCTCTTTTGTACAACCCTTTTCCAGACATGTAATAGACTTTTGTATATAAATAAAAAGTCCTTCTTCAAATGTCTATACTTATTGGCCTTGCTGTGAAGTGTTCTGTCCGAGTTCTGGCGCATGTAGTGTCTGGCGCATGGGCTTTCTAGTTGTGAAATTCATGCTTCTACAGTGGTGGGCACCTTTTAGAATTGTAATGAAACGAGCGTTCAGAGGAAATTGAGCCTAGAGCTCTGATACCAATTTGTCACGCCCCGACCCGGAATCACCCGAATCATCGTCCTCGCAGGGGACGTGATCGCACGAGCCTGGAGTTACGCTCGTGCAAGGCAAGATGACAAGTTCTCAAATGGTTATCTTTAATTGATTCGATATTAACAACGAAAGAAAAACAGAGTATACGAAACAATTCTCTTTTTGATATCCGAAAACTGAGATTATAAAGGCTTTCGATAGCCTAACAATATATGCCAGATTGGCTACAACACTCAGGTTCTCTCTTGCCCACAAAGAATTTTACCGTTCCATACATCATGCCTTCTATATCTCGGCCGCATCAATCCTGTTGCATAGTCCGAGTGTCAATGCGATCGCACGCTTCAATACGCTTCGGCATTCCAAACCTCAACGCGTTCAAGCAACGCTTCGCCGCGAGCCATCCATTCCCTGCACCCTACTTGAAGCTGGTGGGGGATCAGTACGTTCGTCCTCGCATGTACTGATGCAAAGATCTTCTTTCCAAACCGACATTGTAATATTTATGTGAATCATGCAACTTAGCTTATGATCTTGCTATGTTCTCCTAATGGTCAATTTCATGGCATATTCGAAAGCATAAAGCATGTTATCATATCAAGCATGTTATCGAATTGAATAGACAAGCAAGCAATCTCGTGTTTGATTCGTGGCACGACTTCTTACCAAGTCGACGCACTCGCCCTTGCACCGACGCAAGGTGAATATGCCCCATTCCTTCCCTATCATGTTATATGTGCATCTCTAAGAGGATCTATATGCGGGACGCACACGCGCCTACACTTTCAACCCATCGTTCCTTAGCTATATGAAGGCCGTTGGCGTATCCGCGCCGGAATGGACTAAAGGAGTTCCTTTCTTTTCTCTCATTCTTTTCTCAATATTTATCGGGCTGCCCGACGTTTAACGGGTGGGTTGCGGTCCCAACAACCGAAATGTTCCCGCTGTATACCATCTTTTGCGACTTTTTCCATCTATAAGACGAGTGCTACTCATTTAAGGATGTGCGCCTACAAAGATTATTCGAATCCCTCCTAGGCCAAGCGGTTCCGGGGCGCTCCGGCATTTAACCGTTTGGGGGAAACACTTGTGCACGAGTTATTATCACATTAATCTCAAGTCCATCCCATTCGACCATGCAACTCCCTTATTACTCAAGCAATCATATTCAAACAACCAAACATAGTCTTGAGTCCGAGACTCAGACTTTATCATCTCGTATTTCTTCCGTTAACTTTCTGTGTTCTTATGTTTCTTACTTCGTTTCAATGATTCAATGGCATCATGCCTCAACTCAATGCTCGTCAATCGAACGACCCGAAGATTTCGAACACCTTTCGAGGCATTATGTCATATCGGACAGTTCCGTCACATTCATGCCACAACTGTATTCTTTTGCAACGAAGCCAACTTTTATTATCCCGTGCACGTAGGCACATTTCGACCGTATCCCTATGTTCTATAACTTAGTGTTCAATGTTCGGGGCTTGCGCGCTAGGGCGCTCGCCTATTGTCTTTCAATGTTCTAGCCTTCTAACTCGTACGCGAAGGCACGGTATGGTTCGTGTACTAAGGCACTCGCCAAGTACAGTTATCCCATGTTCTGGCTTGCGCACCGAAGCGCTCGCCTTTGCGATATCCAATGTCCCATAGCAACTCGTGCATTTGATGCACGTTTCATTTCAATTATTCTAACTTAGTGTTCGACTCACACTACGATTTACTTTCCGATCGGACCACGCCCGTGGCGCGATAGGTTAACTTAGCATACAATGCTATATTTGACTTATCACATGAAGGATTAAAAAGAAGTCAATCCTCCCACCTTGAGTCGATACACCTTTGTCGTTTCGTCGAGCCGATGCGGCTCGATTTTATAACTTTGTTGCACGGCCACTCTCCTGACTTAGCCATTCGAGCACTTCGTGCTTCATTGAATTATACGTCCGATTTGCCGGAGCGTGCCCAAGTCTCAGCCTGTCGCAAGGCACGATTTGATTTCGCAGACCCCTTACTAAATATGGCAAAAGATCGACCTCTAGTATTTTCGCGTCAACGTATAACCTGCACACGAAACTAACTAAAATCAATACTTGCATCATTCGGACTTGCGCCTTGGTCGATTCGATTTCTTAGAATCTTCGAGCCGATTCAATGCACTCATCCTTCGGGGCAACTTGGCGCTTCGCATCGATTCACTCGATGCATTCTTTCGGACCAGGCAATCTTCGTATCGACTTTGTTCGATACATTACTCGGGTCGACGTAACTCTTCGCATCAACTTAGTTCGATGTGTTGCTCGGGACAACGTAACTCTAGTATCGATTCGCATCGATACATTTTATTCGGTCAACACGACTCGTTGAGTCAACGCTTCATCGTAATGCGCCGTACGGAACGGGCATTACATTACAGACAAAGTGAGTTGGTGCAGTTGCCAAAGGGCAAGAAGGGAATCGATGGATGTTCAAGTGAAGCAGATGAATGATGCTACTCGCGCTCGATACAATGCGAGGCTGGTCGTAAAAGGCTACGGTCAGCAGAAGGGTAGATTTCGATAAGATTTTTTGTCGGTCGTTAAGTTGTCATTTATTCGGGTGTTATCATTGTCAGCTAGTTTTGACTTAAAATTTCAGCAGATGGACATGTAGATGATATTCCTTCATGGTGATTTAGAGAAGTAGTTATACATAGAGCAGCCAGAGAAATTCTGTGAGAAGGACAAGACACACTTAGTGTGGTAGTTTAGAAAGAGTGTATAATCTGAAACAGGGTCTGAGAGTGGTACTGTCACCCTCAGTTTTTGAACAGGGGTATTTTGGTCATTTTTCCACTTTAAAATTATTTTAGAATTAATTAATTATTTATGATATTATTTTGGGGTTATTTGAGTCGGGTTCGAATTTCAACTCAATCCGACTTGTATCGGAGACCCGGGGTAGTTTTGACTCTAGTGGGACCCACTCAATAGTTAGGCATAGCCCACATGACATTAATTTTAGTTAGTGGTTAGACTAATTATTTATGGATAGGGTTCGGTTAGATTAGAGAATTAATCGTGACTAAAATAGCCTCAACCATTAACCATTTTCTAATTTTAATTGAATAGATTAGTGGGGGGTATTTTAGACATTGCATTAGGGGATAACCAAGCTTATAGTGGCCGGCCCTAACTAGAGGGAGAGAGAGTGAGCCCCTTTGATATTTTCCACTCCACTTTCTCTCTCTTGTTCTTCCCCAATTATTTTAGAGAGGGTTCTTATAGATTTCTCCATCAAATCAATTGATTCCTCCACCCAACCTTCTTCTTTTCTTCTCTACTCAAGCTAAGGAAGGAGCTAGCCAAGTTTGGGAGGATTCGAAGCTCGTTCGTGTCCATTTGGGATTCCTACGTGTCGGTGTCGTATCGGAAGGGTTTTTCTAGATTCGATCTACCGGGAGGTATAAATCTCTTCTTCTTTTTATTTCTGTAGCTCCCCTTCCCGGAATTTTAATATATTTTTTATTTATTTATTTGATTTAAATGGTAATTTTAGAATTTCTGTAAATAATTAATTAGTCAATTATTACGGTAGATGATTTTTAATCATGATCAAATTTGGAGTATAAGGTGACTAGGAATCATGGCACGGATAGTGCAGTGGCGTGCTTTGACTAGTGTATTAGCCCTGGTAGGGAAGACCGAGCCATAGTGACGTCCTAACTAGGAAAACCAGGCCAAGTTGTGACATGACTATTATAAATTGTTAATTATTCATTATTAATATTATTTGACGTTTAAGTGACCCGGTCGTACCGAACTAGTCAAACTGGACCCGAACTGAACTCAAGCCCATATGGACATGTAGACGGACCAAAGTCAGCCATGTAGACATTTTATGTGTGTACAAATATTTCTCATTTTATTTTTAGGACTTGACCAATATTTTTCTAAATATTTAACAGTTTATTAAATGTTGTACTATAATAATTGTACAAATTTTGGGAGTCAAATAAATGGTGTGCTTGAGGAGTTCATCGAATTATAGTATTGGTTTAAGTTCAGTGTTATTAGGATTATTATTATTAATGTTAATATTGTGGTAATTATATATAAACTATTTATTATTTCTAGTTAGTATTATTTAATTCCTTATAAAAGATAATACATGTGTGTATGTGTAATTATATATAATATATATTATAAATAATATGTAAATGTGTGTGTGTGTATATATATATATATATATATATATATATATATATATATATATATATATATATATATAAAAATATATATATATATATATATATATACGTGTAGGTATGTATGTATATAAATGAATATATACATAGATATGTATATACCTATTTAGTTATATATAAAAAAAAAAAAAAGAAAAAGAAATAATAAGTAAGCCCAAACTTCCTTCCCGAGCCCATAGAAATCAAAGCCCAAGCCCAAGTTAATCCCGATCCCACATCCCCAATCAAAACCAACAGTAGGAACCGAGAGGAACCCCGAGAAATCAAAGCCCAAGCCCAAGTTAATCCCGAGCGCCCATGTATATATCAATCGATATATTACAGTAGGAACCGAGAGGAACCCCTCGAGAACATCAAACCCTAACTAGCATCCGCCACCACCACAGACGCCACCCTTCCCCAACCCTTGGGCGGCCATCCGTCGCCGTAGCCGCGCCGCGCGCGGCCGGAGGCGGCCAGGAGCGCGCCGCGAATTCAGCGCTGACAGCAGTCGCACACAGGTGCGGCGACTTCCAGGTCAGTTTTCTCCCTCTATGTTTAATCGTTTTGCAATCAACGAATTCCTACGCGTAGAGGATATGACCCCCTAGAGATCCTAACAAGTAGAATCCAATATAGTCGAGCCATCGATTCACAAAATCGATTCAAAAATCAACGAAAAATCGTTGATATAGCAGTCTAGAAAACAGTTAGAATGCCCTGTTCGAAGATAAATTTCGATCGAACCATAAATCGATTCGAAAATCTATTTGAAGGCAATTGTTGACAACATATAGGGCTTCGTAATCCTTTTTGTGGATTCCAAAATCATCGACTACGCGTCGAGAAATCGAATCCCAAAGTTTCCCAAAAACTTTTTAAAAACTAGAAAATTGTTCCACACGACGTGCGTCCCGCCATTCCGGGCGACGTGGTCGCGAACCGAAAGCATCGAAAGCTGCGTAACAACTTCGTGGTCATGTGGGCTTTGACGGAATTCAAATCGGTCGCGTGTGCGCGACGAATTTGATGCGTATCCGTCGAAATTCACCGTATCGTGCACTTTGTAAATTCTCCAATTACTTTGTGCACGCTCGTCAGATCGAGACGAAACTTGCGCCAACAGAACGTATCGTTTTTCTGGTCCTGTATGCCAAGTTTGGTCCGATTCTGAGACCGTTGATAAAATCACTGTTTTGCGGGCCCCACGATCCCACTCAACATGCGATTTTGTGCACGGCCCGCCGAATCCAACTCTGGACATACGGTTGGATTCGTATCGGAAAATCAGATCCGTAGACATGTAGTTTGATGACTTTAGAGACCGTTGACTCTGGCACGCTTTTCGGTGCAAAGCGGGTCCAACGGCGGACATCGTTTTTGCCCGAAATTACCGTTTTGCCTCTGTGTCCAGAATTGGACTTAGGGACATGCAATTAGCTAATTTGACTATTCTGAGAATGTTGGTACTATTTATTAGCATCCGGAGACTTCTACATGTGTTGACTGATTGTGGCTCTTTGAGTGGTATGGTATTTTGGTTTCTCCAGCTAAGGACCTCAGGCAAGTGCACTTTCTGATTGCTTTCCGATTCATAGTAGTCTTTTCATTTCATGTCTATACATATATCTTGCTGTTTGTTGACACGCTCGTCACACGGAGTAGTCGGGAGGGGAAATATCTTAGTAGACATGTGGACTACCCAGAAATATCCCAAGATGTCTATTCGTGAACAATAGCATCTGCACACGGCACGTGTAGATGCCGGATTTACCCCTAGCCGTTCACATGTCGAAACAGATATTTCACACCACCTAGATAGATGTCTTTTATTAGTTTTTTCTTATTTTCTTCTCTATCGTGCAATGTCTTCAGTTATTTTCCAGTTTTGATATCCCATATGTTATTTTCATGTGTTGTTAATTCTATTGTGTTTTGTATTGCCGTCGGTTTGTGTACTTGTTCCATTCCTGACTGGAAACCAATTTTTTAGGTTTATCCGCAATCACTGTTAGCATTGGGAAGACTTGGGTATGCTGAGGACAACCTAGAATAGAAAGCAATTGTATCAATTTATTTAATTGTAAAGTTTTGTATTTTCTTTAAATATAATTCTTGTAAATGTTGTAATAAATTAGAAATATGAATGAGCAGCAAATGTTTATTTTTGAGCATTTATTTCTTGCGGGCTTGACAGCGTTCTAGCCGACTCTGCGGCTAGGCTGGCTTGGACACGTCTCGTCTCCGAAAAGCGGTGCGGGTCGTGACAAGTTTTTGTGGTGGCCCATGCAGGTCAGTCTTCGCAAATTATGCGAACTCGCGGTAGTACCATATTAGTCGTACTGCTGCGAGCCTGCGACTGTCACGCCCTAACCAGAATATTGGAGAGCGGGGGCAGACATAGCCAGCTACGTATAATGAAATGGAACCCAATCACTATACGGTCATGGCCGTCTAGATATATGAGGGTTTAACTACAAATCCATCAGTCTCCTATGGTCAAGAACAAGCATATTGTCTCAATCACAAGCAAGTAGTAACAGTCACAAGATATTAGAGCATCAATATGCAATAGTAAGGCGTCCCATACATTACATATTGGATGATCATGAAGCTAGTCGTACAAAATGTCAGGACTAGCAACAGTTTTAGTCAATACATGATCAACCCTAGGATTTGTCAATCATGTTACAGCCTGTAGGCAGACAGTAAATAAAGGTGCAATACGAGCTAACACGTGCTCGCCGGCTAAACGCCTCAAAAGAATAATTTTACAATAAAGTGGAGAACAAAAGAAACCCACTCATGCCAGGGTTACGCTGGTGTTCACCATCTGGCTGGAAGGTAGGTAGATCATGGTGCTGCTCCGATATCTGGTCATACAAAACCAGCTGGGTTAGACCCCAGAAAGAGCAAGTGCCACAAAGGAGGCTTCACTTAGGAACTAAAACTAGCATATCACAATAGAATATTAAAGATAATAAATAAAGAACTGATAATAATAGAGATAACAACAGTAAACTGAGTACGAGGAAACCATTCAATAGCCAGGTCACAACCCTTAAAAAACAAGGACCGAGGTTGTAACCCTTCACCTGAATAGAAACCCGTCTCAAATACTATTGGTATAGTGAAGACAATAAATGAAGAGAGGACACAGAACTGCTCCGGGAGCCAGGTACAACCCTTAAACCAAACAAGGACCGGGGTTGTAACCCTTCGCCTGAACAGAACTGGACCCCCGATCGTTATTGTTAAGGCAAGCATCAATATCGCCATGTCACAATCTTACACCAGGATCAGGATAACCAGCGAAGAATAAACCAACAATCTCCTCTCATCCAATCATCACGACCAATCATGAGTACGCTTGATACTTTTAACTAACTAGGGTTATCACAAACCTAGTTACTAGCAAGATGCAATGAGATTATCCCAACAGCCATAAGCCCTGCAGACCATCCGGTTATCCAGGTCGAATGTCCGTTTATGAAGAATGCAACACGTGACTGTGTGCTAAATGTTCCCTACTCGTCGGTAGGCTACAAGTCCACTTAATGCGCCTAGATAACGGGATTGCCTGTAGCTGGGAATCTCTTCATGTCTACTGAATTATTCTAGTTTATTAGCCTTAGTCAATTGAGTAGGTATCCCTGACCATGGTACTCAGGGATCCCCATCCTAGACATGATGCAAGACAGTACCAGTTTATTTACAAACACAATCGCCCACGGTGTCTAGATCTTCCATACTTCTCATGTCAGGCTAGCTATTGTAACAACATGCCGAGATATATCATGTCAGTTTACTTGTCAAGAGTGCGCCACAGCGGGCCACTATCGTGTTCTATTCTTACCTTATCATGAATGAGAAAAACTTGCATAAAACAACTAGTGACATATTCTTGAAGCCAAGAAAAAGATCTACAACTTTCATGTTTTGAGTTTTTCGAGATTCTAGCTACAAAACAACTTAAACAGGCAAAAATAGCGAAATAGAGCAATTCCGGCGCATAGGATTCCTGTACAATCGGCGCATGGATTCCTGCGCAATCGGCGCATGGGATTCCTGCACAGATCGGCATGGGATTCCTGCACAAATCGGCGCATGGGATTCCTGCACAAATTGGCGCATGGGATTCCTGCACAATCGGCGCATGGGATTCCTGCACAATCGGCGCATGGGATTCCTGCGCAATCGGCGCATAGGATTCCTGCACAATCGACGCATGGGATTCCGGCGCAATCGGCGCATGGGATTCCTGCACAGATCGGAGCATGGGATTCCTACACAAATCGGCACATGGGATTCCTGCGCAATCGGCGCATGGCCTCCCGGCGCATGGGGTTCGTCGTCCCCCAAACAGCAAGTTCAGCCATGAAAGTTCTGAAAACTTGCCATGGCCATAACTTCCTCATCCGGAGTCGAAATCAAGCAAAACAAAAGCCAAAACTGAAGGAAATTGAATTCTCTACAACATAGAACTATTAGTTTTTGAAAAACCAAGTTTTTTTAGAGATCAAAACCAAGAAAACTAAACGAAGGAACTTAAAACTTAGATCACAAAAATATTACCATAAAAATGGAAAATGCCAAGTTCTAAAGTATCTTGGAATCAAGTAAGGAAGATAATGGAACAATAAAACTTTGAGATCCATCATAAGCAAGTTTGCACTTGCCTAAGCTCTCTCTCTTCCTGGTAGGTGTAGAAGTAAATGTGGAGAAGAAGAAGAGTAATGAAGAGAGAGAATGAATGAATGGGTTAATAAAGGATGATGGGGGTGGTAGGTAGGGGCTCTCCCCTTGGTTCATGATGAACCAAGGCAACCCAAGCCTAGCCGAACCAACCAAAATAAACCGAGCCAAGCCAAGAGATATGCAATACAAGAGGAAATACGTACATGTATTCCAAGATACGTAATACGAACTACAGGCATTACAACTCTACCCTCCTTAAAAGAATTTCGTCCTCGAAATTTAATCAAGAGGCTAGAATTGTAAGGACAAGCTATAATAATCGTAAGCTATAACAAGCAGTCTATCATGCAGTCATTTATTCAAGCCAAATTGAAAGCATAAGGCATAAGGAAGACATTATACCTTATGAGTCAAACAGGTCGGGATGTCGTGATCGGATATCATCCTCACGCTCCCACGTTGACTCACCCAAAGAGTGATGACCCCAAGCAACACGGACTAAACTAATATTCTTTCTTGAGTATCTTCTCTCTCCGGTCCAATATAGACACGGGCCTCTCCTCATACGAAAGGTTGGTACCAACAACCAATTCCGAATGATCCAGGATGTGGCTCGGATCCGGATATACCGTCGTAGTTGAGATACATGGAACACGTCATGCACCTCTCTTAGCGACGGAAGAGCGAGACGATAGGATACATCACCTACTCGCTCCAGAATATCGAACGACCCTATATACCTAGGACTAAGCTTTCCCCGTACGCCGAAACGAATGACGCCACGGTTAGGTGAAATCCTCAGGAATACATAGTCACGACTGAGAATTCAAGGGGTCGCCGATGGGAATCGGCCCAATGACGCTAGCGATCTTGGGCAACACGAAGATGACCTCTGACTCTTCTAACCACTTCAACGGTCTGAGCAATCATTTCTGGACCGAGCATGTCTCTCTCCAACATCGTCCTAGGCTAGCGGGATCTGCACTTCCTACCATACAGTGTCTCGAACGGTGCCATCTGGATACTAGCTTGGAAACTATTGTTGTACAAGAACTCCACTAGGTGCAGGTGATCTTCCCACGAACCACCGAAGTCGAGTGTACAAGATCTCAACATGTCTTTGAGAGTCTGGATCGTGCGTTCTGACTGGCCATCTGTCTACGGGTGATAAGCTGAGCTGAACTGAACTGGAGGCGAGTCACCAAACTCTCTTGCAGGCTACGCCAAAAGTGCAACGTAAATCTGAATCTCTGTCCGAGGTGATACTGACTGGTACACCGTGCAATCTGACAATCTGTCGGAGGTACATCTCCGCTAGCTGAGCCGTCGACTGACCAACTCTGAACGGGAAAGTGAGCCACCTTCGTGAGCCTGTCTATGACAACCCAAATAGCGTCTCTGCCAGCCGGGGATCTAGGCAATCCAGTCACAAAATCCATGGTTATATGCTCTCCTTCCATTCTGAATCGGCAAGGGCTGAAGTAGTCCAGCTGGCCTCTGATGTTCAGCCTTAACTTGTTGGCAAACCAAACATCAAGACAAACCGGACTATCTCTCTTCATGCCATTCCACCAAAAGTGTTGACGAATATCACGGTACATCTTCGTACCGCCGGGATGAATGAAATACTGAACTGTGAGCCTCCGTCATGATCTCATGTCTGATATCTCCACTGGGTACACAAACGCTTTCCATGTCGAAGTGTACCGTCTTCATGGATACATAACTCTGGTCTTCGTCCTGCCTCACACTCTGCTCTGAGTCGCTGAAGCTTGGAATCTGCTGACTGCGCCATCCAGATCCTCTCGACTATAGTGGACTGAACTTGCATGCTGGCCATCAATGCCACATTGGTAGGAAGGACAACTTCTATACCATCTTCTGAAGATCGGCTAACAGCTCTGGTTGTGCTGTTAGGAAATAAACTCCGGCTCTCCTGCTCAATGCATCTGCAACGACGTTGGCCTTCCCAGGATGATACTGCAAGTTGACATCATAATCCATAAGTAGCTCCAGCCACCTCCTCTGACGCATGTTGAGATCCTTCTGGGTGAACACATACTTCAGGCTCTTGTGGTCGGTGAAAATCTCCACCCTATCTCCGTACAAGTAGTGCCTCCACAACTTAAGTGCAAACACTACTGCTGCCAATTCCAAGTCATGGGTTGGGTAATTCCTCTCATGATCACGAAGTTGTCGTGATGCATAAGCTATTACCTTCCCATGCTGCATCAGAACACATCCTAGACCTCTGTCTGAAGCATCACAATACATGAGAATCCTCCAGTTCCATCTGGAAGCATGAGAATAGGAGCCGTCATCAAGCCTCGCTTCAACCTCTCAAAAGAATCCTGGCACTCTGCTGTCCAAGCAAACTGCACATCCTTGCGGGTCAACTGGGTCAATGGTGCTGAAATTCGAGCAAAATCTGAAACAAATCGACGGTAGTAGCCGGCCAATCCAAGAAAACTGCGAACTTCTGCAACTGTGCTAGGCACTGGCCATGTTTCAATAGCCACGATCTTCTGGGATCCACTTCAACTCCTCGGGGGATGATATGACCCAAGTACGAAATGCGATCGAGCCATAACTCGCATTTACTGAACTTGGCATACAACTGGTGCTCTCTGAGAATCTGAAGAACAACTCTGAGGTGCTGCTCATGCTCCGCTTCACTCTTGCTGTAGACCAGGATGTCATCTAGGAACACAATCACGAACTGATCCAAATAGGGCATAAAGATGCGATTCATGAGGTCCATGAATACAGCCGGCGCATTGGTTGCTCCAAATGGCATAACAAGGAACTCCCAATGTCCATACCTAGATCTGAAAGCTATCTTCGGGATGTCCTGCTCTCTGACTCTGATCTGATTGTATCCTGACCGCAAGTCAATCTTCGAAAACACTGCTGCCCCCTTGAGTTGATTAAACAAGTCATCTATCCTCGGGAGAGGGTATCTGTTCTTGATTGTCATTGAGTTCAAGGTACGATAATCTACACATAATCTGGACGTACCATCCTTCTTTTTCACAAGAAGCATCGGGGCTCCCCAAGGCGATCCACTAGCACGAATGAATCCCTTGGTTCTGAGTTCTTCAATCATCTGGTACAATATATCTAATTCTGACGGCGCCATCCTGTAGACTCTCTCTGACAATGGGGCTGTTCCGGAATCAAGTCGATGGTG
Source organism: Iris pallida (assembly GCA_029216955.1). Taxonomy (NCBI): domain Eukaryota; kingdom Viridiplantae; phylum Streptophyta; class Magnoliopsida; order Asparagales; family Iridaceae; genus Iris; species Iris pallida. The sequence goes on along the minus strand of JANAVB010005599.1, from coordinate 28,384,010 downwards.
AACTCGATCTCCCGTTCTGGCGGCATCCCTGGAAGCTCTTCGGGGAAAACATCTGGAAACTCTTCGACTATCCGAGGTAACTGTACTACTGCTACTGCCATCGCAACACTGGAGGAGAAAGTTCAACTTCGCCTCGGGAAAAGAAAACTCTGGCTCGCCTGGAATGCTAAAAATAACCCTGCCAATGTGGCAGTCTATCCTAGCATACTGGTCCCTCAACCAATCTATCCCTAATACCACATCATAATCGGCCATCGGGAACTCTATCAATCTAGCGGGGAATTCTCTACCGCTAACTACGATCCGATACGAGAAAAACTCTATCTACTCCCACAAGTCCGTTACCAGTAAGTATATTGAGCCTCACTGATAATGACTCGGGCTCCAATCCTATTCGTGTCGTAAATCGTGCAGACATAAATGAATGCGAGGCACCAGAATCAAATAATACTGAAGCTGGAAAGGTGTTGACGAGAATAGTACCTGCCACTACCTCACCTGGTGCTATTCCTTCTTCTCCCATGGTCAAAGCCAGCACTTGACCATGTCCTCTGGGTGCGGGTCCTCTCTGTCAAAATTCCTCTGCCTGCTCTGGATCAGGGCTTGGACTTGGGCATACTGCTGCGGTCTCTGCTGCTGGAATGCCTGGGCCTGCGTCGGCAATGGCCTCGGAAACGGGTACTGCCTGCTGCTGCTGCTGCTGGACTGGTGTTGGTCCTCTAACTGAAGGACTAGAGAAGGCCGATGAACCCCCCTGTTCGGGCAATTCCCAACCCTGTGGTCCGGGGCACCACAAACCAAGCACAAACCCTGTGCTCTGCGACACTCTGATACCACATGCCCTGGCTTCCCGCAGTGTGAACATCCCACTGTAGACTGCTTCTGCTTCTGCTGCTGAGGGTGCGTCGGGGTTGAATGCTGAACCGACGTCACTGAGGTCGCCCGCCTCGGAGCTCCAATGGTCAAAGCCCTGGCCGCCGGGGCTGGTGCTGAAGACTGATTCATCTGGCTGTGGGATCGCTTCCGACCTCCGGTCCTATCCACGATCCTCTGGGAGGTATACTCATGCCTCCGGGCTGCCCTCAGTACTGCATCAAAAGTCTGATGCTCAAACTGCTCCACTGCCAATAGAATCTCCAGATGAAGTCCCTGCTGGAACCGCTGGGCTCTATCGAACTCGGTCGCCACCAAGGTGGGAGCAAACCGACTAAGTCTCGAAAACTCGGCCGCATATCCGTCGACCGTCCTGCCATCTGCTTCAGATTGGTGAACCTCGTCTGTAGATCGTTGTCACTCCCCGTTCCCAGAATGCGTATTTTTATACATGTACAACTCATATATTTATTTAGTATTTATCATGTATTATCCTGTATTTAAATTCCTTTAATTTCATGTTAATTAATTATCTGTATTTTATTTCCTGCTGTTATTCTCTGCTTTTAGTCTTGCTTTAGGTTCGGCCTAGGAGGGTTTTTCTCGGGTTCATGGTGGTTCACATGAACCGAACCCCACCTACCACCACCCCTTCCATTTAAAGCCCCATCTCCTTCTCTCTCTTCATAACTTTCCTCCACCATTACTTCCTCTTCTTCCTCATCACTCTCTTCCACCTACCAAGAAGGCAAGTACATCTTGCTTCTCCTTCACCCATTTTTATGGTTCATTTGTCTTCCTCTTGTGATTCTAAGAGAGTTTACTACTTAGCATTTTTGATTTCTTTGGCTCGTTTCTTAGATCTAAGTTGTTGTATTCTCGGTTGTTCATGGGTTTTGATCTCCCAACCTGGCATGCTTTTCGGAATAGATAGTTCATGTGGCAGAGCTTCTCATTCCACACCATTCTGAACCATGGGAACCTCATTTCTGGCTTGGAACGAAGGCTCCATAAGATTGGAGTTCGGAAGATTTAGTCACGCACACGTCTTTACGTGTTAGCGTAATTTTTAGTCACGCTCACGTCTTTACGTGTGTGCGTGAATTTTTAGTCACGCTCACGTTCTTACGTGTCAGCATAATTTTTAGTCACGCTCACGTTCTTACGTGTCAGCGTGAATTTTTAGTCACGCTCACGTTCTTACGTGTCAGCGTGAATTTTTAGTCACGCTCACGTTCCTACGTGTCAGCGTGAATTTTTAGTCACGCACACGTCTTTACGTGTTAGCGTAATTTTTAGTCACGCTCACGTCTTTACGTACGTGCGTGACATTTGAGTTACGCTCACGTCTTTGCATGCGTGCGTGGATTTCTTATCACTTTTTACGCTCACGCTGTGCGTGCGTGAATTTCTTATCACGCTTTTCACGCTCATATGCTCACGCTGTGCGTGCGTGAGTTACTTTTCATGCTCACGTTATGAGTGCGTGAATTACCCTTCACGCTCACGCTGTGCGTGCCAATGAACCACTTTTCACGCTCACGCTGTTTATACGTCACTCCTACCTACTAGACTTGGCGTGACTTGTTGGCCTTAGCATAGACTTGTTGGCGACTTGTTGGCCTTAGCATAGACTTGTTGGCCTTAGCATAGACTTGTTGGCGTGACTTCCTGACCTGGGTGTTTCTATTTGCTCTATAATTTATTCATTTAATGGTGGCATGATAATTCTCCTATTATATCCTTACGCCTTTTTTATGAACTCGATAATCTTAGCATGTTAATATTTTTGATAAATATGGTTGTGTAGAACGTGCCTTGTGTCTTGACTGGTTTATGGATACCCAGTAAGGCTGGAACTTAACCCTGGGAGTTATAGACTCGACCCCATTTAATACTAATTGACTTTCATGCCTTGTCACCATTGATGACGATGGTTATCTTGACTAAAATTGATCATGCGTTCCTAATTGGAACTAAGAGACTGGCTAGTCGTCTTATTGAATTAAATGAATGAGACACGTTCATGTAATGAACTATTGTAATCGATTAGCCGATCCCGAATATTGACATACAGGCATGTGCAGGCTTCAATTTATTTATTTTTCTACAAAGCAGCATGTGTACTTTAGTCAAGGCATGATTACTCCGTGGTTAGATTTGATTGTTGTATTACGCTATGTAAGACCTACAACCTAGCCGTACGGGTATCGTTGTAGAGTTGCGCATATCGTACCCCGTACGAAAGTACTCATTTGAATGACCATGATCCACGGCATGGGATTTCACTCAACGTAGAGACTATTAAGCTAAATAAAATAATGATTGCATGGAGAGAATGGATCCCCGAGTTCTTACATGGCAGTCCTCTTGGGACTAGTAGTGCCGACAGGCCGGCTGGTTCCCACAGATACTGTAAACCTGCCACACGGGCAGGGAGCGGTATCTGCTTATATTATTATTGTATATTGTATATTGATGACGGGCGTCCCGCTGGGACTCGTCTAATTCATGATTGGCGCAATTGATTGACTGGATAGACTAGCCTTGCTCGCACATAGTAAGAACTGAGGAATCCATATTTGCATAAGTCCAGGATAACTTGGGGCTCATAATAGCAAGCCGTAGGAGTTGATTGGCCGTTCAAGATGATTTGTTTGTGTACTGTACCTACTCTGTTGCCTAACTGAGATGATCAGAAGGTCAGGACATGACGGTCCAACTTTGTCCTTGTTTGGTTGGGAGGTTGGTTCGAAGTGTCGTGATGTTATGTGAATCCTAGTGGAAAGCAGAGATCTATTATTATATTCTCTTACTTACTGGTTTAATCCTTCATATCGTACTTTTTGTGGTACTTGCTATTAGAGGTCTAACCTCTCTGGTTTTGCATGGCCAGATTTAGAGCCGGTTCCCGAGGACTCAGCTTACTTCCACCTCCAAGATGGTCAATACTAGAGAATGATCGCAGGAGACTCGAGTGGGTTCCTTACTCCACCGCTCGTTTTGTTATTTACTTCATAATTAGCCGTTTGGCACCGACATGTTAGTTGGATTGTCTTGCACTTACTTTTACATAATTGTAATTAAGTCAGACTGCAGCGGATAAAATTGTGTATATGTTACTATACCATCTGGCTATGTTTTGGTAAAGCCAGATCTCAAGAACATTTTGACTAAGCGTTTGGGACGCCTTACTGCTTTATCTTACATGTTCTCTATTTCTGCTTCTTGTTTGAATGATTGAGACAATAGATGTGAAGTGACCATAGTAAGACTTTCATGTAGTATGCACCCCCTCGTCTGGTTAGACAGCATTGATCGTACTATACGGTATTCATCTACCCGTAATACGTAGCTGGCTGAGTCATTCCTCCGCTCTCCAGTATTCTGGTTCTGGGGCGTGACAATCGTATCGAGCTACAGCATCGAAATACTTGGTCTGGAATCTATCTCTGAATACTGCCCAGGCAATAGGGGCCACTAATCCAACGGCCTGCGACGCCCACCAGCTGCGGACAAGATCCAATAACTGCAGGCGCACCACGGCCACCTTCTCGACTTCTGGAGTCCTGGCTGCTTCTAGAATCACCTCGGTGTCCTGAAGCCAAGCATCAGCAGCGATAGCATCTTCACTGCCGTCGAAGAAGGGAGGGTTCAAGCGCTTGAAGCTGTTGGCCACGCTATTACCCTGATGACCTCCTCTGGTCAAAGCGTCTGCCACTGCCTGGTGCAAGACATCTCCTCGACGATCCTGGGAGGCTAATAGTGACCTGATGAGACCCACCAAAGTGCTATCATCAGGCTCTGCTGGCTGGACGGGCTGAACTGGTGGCTCTCCTTCAGTAGGCATAACTCTGGAGGCTACTCCTGAATGCTGGACTTGATCTCCAGGTTGCTGCTGGTCCGCGGGAGGTGATCCGCATTGCTGATCGGCAGGTCCAGGAACAATGCCGCTGAAGAAAACGACATAGGGAACAATAAGGAAGGACCAGGACAGATCAATGATACAAGCATGTGATCAGGTCAAGATTACAGGGATTCAGAAGATACGAGCAGAGATCAAGGGCGAATACTGATTGAGACATCTATTCGGTAAACCCTCACATATCTTGATTTACAAGACCTGCATGGGCCACCACTTAAACCATGTCACGCCCCAGAACCAGAATACTGGAGAGGGGGAGCAGACATAGCCAGCTACGTATAATGAAATGGAACTCACGTCACTATACGGTCACGGCTATCTAGATATATGAGGGTTTAACTACAATCCATCAGTCTCCTATGGTCAAGAACAAGCCTATTGTCTCAATCACAAGCAAGTAGTAACAGTCACAAGATATTAGAGCATCAATATACAATAGTAAGGCGTCCCATACATTACATATTGGATGATCATGAAGCTAGTCGTACAAAATGTCAGGACTAGCATGAGTTTTAGTCAATACATGATCAACCATAGGATTTGTCAATCATGTTACAGCCCGTAGGCAGACAGTAAATAAAGGTGCAATACGAGCTAACACGTGCTCACCGGCTAAACGCCTCAAAAGAATAATTTTACAATAAAGTGGAAGAACAAAGAAACCCACTCATTGCCAGGGTTACGCCTGGTGTTCACCATCTGGCTGGAAGGTAGGTAGATCCTCTGATGCTGCTCCGATATCTGGCCATACAAAACCAGCTGGGTTAGACCCCAGAAAGAGCAAGTGCCACAAAGGAGGCTTCACTTAGGAACTAAAACCAGCATATCACAATAGAATATTAAAGATAATAAATAAAGAACTGATAATAATAGAGATAACAACAGTAAACTGAGTACGAGGAAACCATTCAAGTAGCCAGGTCACAACCCTTAAACCAAACAAGGACCGAGATTGTAACCCTTCACCTGAATAGAAATCCGTCTCAAATACTATTGGTATAGTGAAGACAATAAACGAAGAGAGAACACAGAACTGCTCCGGGAGCCAGGTTACAACCCTTAAACCAAACAAGGACCGGGGTTGTAACCCTTCGTCTGAACAGAACTGGACCCCTGATCTTTATTGCTAAGGCCAGCATAATTAATCATGGTATTAAGGTAAGGTAAAACATGACGAACATGGCATGGGGTTGCAATAAGACAATAACGAAGAGAGGACACAGAACTGCTACGGGAGCCAGGTTACAACCCTTAAACCAAACAAGGACCGGGGTTGTAACCCTTCGCCTGAACAGAACTGGACCCCCGATCGTTATTGTTAAGGCAAGCATCAATAATCATGTCATGTCACAATCTTACACAGGATCAGGATAAGACCAAGCGGGAATAAACTCCATCCAATCAATCACGGCCAATCATGAGTACGGCTTGATACTTTTAACTAACTAGGGTTATCACAAGCCTAGTTACTAGCAAGATGCAATGAGATTATCCCAACAGCCACAAGCCCTGCAGACTATCCGGTTATCCAGGTCGAATGTCCGTTTATGAAGAATGCAACACGTGACTGTGTGCTGGAAATGTGCCCTACTCGTCGGTAGGCTACAAGTCCACTTAATGCGCCTAGATAACTGGATTGCCTGTAGCTGGGAATCTCTTCATGTCTACTGAATTATTCTAGTTTATTAGCCTTAGTCAATTGCAGTAGGTATCCCTGACCGTGGTACTCAGGGATCCCCATCCTAGACATGATGCAAGACAGTACCAGTTTATTTGTACAAACACAATCGCCTACGGTGTCCAGAACTTCCATACTTGTCATGTCAGGCTAGCTGTTGTAACAACATGCCGAGATATATCATGTCAGTTTACTTGTCAAGAGTGCGCCACAGCGGGCCACTATCGTGTTCTATTCTTACCTTATCATGAATGAGAGAAACTTGCATAAAACAACTAGTGACATATTCTTGAAGCCAAGGAAAAGATCTACAACTTTCATGTTTTGAGTTTTTCGAGATTCTAGCTACAAAACAACTTAAACAGGCAAAAACAGCGAAATAGAGCAATTCCGGCGCATGGGATTCCTGCACAATTGGCGCATGGGATTCCTGCGCAATCGGCGCATGGGATTCCTGCACAGATCGGCGCATGGGATTCCTGCACAAATTGGCACATGGAATTCCTGCACAAATCGGCGCATGGGATTCATGCGCAATCGGCACATGGGATTCCTGCACAATCGGCGCATGGGATTCCTGCGCAATCGGCGCATAGGATTCCTGCACAGATCGGCGCATGGGATTCCAGCACAAATCGGCGCATGGGATTCCTGCGCAATCGGCGCATGGGATTCCTGCACAATCGGCGCATGGGATTCCTGCGCAATCGGCGCATGGCCTCCCGACGCATGGGGTTCGTCGTCCCCCAAACAGCAAGTTCAGCCATGAAAGTTCCGAAAACTTGCCATGGCCATAACTTCCTCATCCGGAGTCGAAATCAAGCGAAACAAAGCCAAAACTGAAGAAAATTGAATTCTCTACAACATAGAACCATTAGTTTTTGGAAATACCAAGTTTTTTTAGAGATCAAAACCAAGAAAAACTAAACAAGAAGGAACTTAAAACTTAGATCTACAAAAATATAACCATAAAAATAGAAAATGCCAAGTTCTAAAGTATCTTAGAATCAAGTAAGGAAAAGAATGGAACAATAAAACTTTGAGATCCATCATGAAGCAAGTTTGCACTTGCCTAAGCTCTCTCTCTTCCTGGTAGGTGTAGAAGTAAATATGGAGAAGAAGAAGAGTAATGAAGAGAGAGAATGAAGGAATGGGTTAATAAAGGATGATGGGGGTGGTAGGTAGGGGTTCTCCCCTTGGTTCATGATGAACCAAGGCAACCCAAGCCTAGCCGAACCAACCCAAAATAAACCGAGCCAAGCCAAGAGATATGCAATACAAGAGGAAATACGTACACGTATTCCGAGATACGTAATACGAACTACAGGCATTACAGCGACCAAGAAATGCTCATTCACAAACTAGGATTGAAATGATTTAAGAGAATGACTAGGAATAAGAGTCCCTCATTAAATTGACCGTTGGGTAGTTAAGGTTATTAGATAGGCCATGCAATTTAGATAACTTGCTAGATCCCTATAGGTACACTATTACTTTTGATATGACAAAGTGATCCAATGTGGTTATACTATTCGCTTGGTATGTTAGACTTTCCAGGTTTAAGACTATAACCTTGATAACCTGCTCAATTTCCTTTTGCTCTATTTAGATATAAACCTTATATCATAAATTAGAATGGTCTGTTTTTAAATTCTATTTTTGCTGTAAGGAGTTGGTTTATAATTTCTGATTAAGTTATTCCTGTATGAACCCCGAGTTAGATTTGATTTAAAGTTTCCCTCAGCAATTTGAAACGCATATGAAATAGGTACTAGAATGTTTGTATTCTTTCGTCTTTAATTATTTCCTCCATGATTAAATCTTTTATTTAAGTGTTGTTACTGATAGGACAAACACCTACGCTCTATTTCAGTCAACTTGTTTGAATCTCTAGGAGCTCATGGATTTTACGGTTATAGTTAGAGGAATATTAGTTAACCCATAAAGTTTAGACAGCAGCGCACTGTCGTCAATTATTTGAGAGTGGAGAATGTGGGTTCACTGCAGCCAGCAGCGCACTGGCGAGGCACAACCCATAGAATTGAAATCGTTTCGAAGAATCATAGTCTATGGAACATTACAGAAAATATGTTCTCGTTGACTTCTTTAGATCTTAGATATCCTTGTGTCGATATAGGTAGAGTGTCTGATGGCCTATCACATTCGAATCACGAAACCAAGGGTTTGTCGTAGCCAGAGTATACGGGCAAGGCGTAATTCTCGGTGAAATGATTTCAGATATGATTACAAGTTTAGGATATTATAGAGAATAGAAACTGCCCTGTATGACCCTAAGATCCAAAGCCAAAACTAGTGGAAGTTCTGTAAGTTGAGTAGTCTCTCCCAACCTAGCATTCCATGATCCTTGTGATCTATAGACGAGGTAATTGACTGACCTTAATAGGTTTACCTAGAATATCAAATTTAGAGTTCCATAAACCCTGAATCGACCAAGGCCTTATAGATAGATGATAGTAGGATGACTGTATAAGCAAGAACACCAAGTAAGGCTTTGATTCTCTCAAAATCCGAACCCATGGTGCCTCATTCCAAAAATCTCGCGTACTTGTATTCTGACTATCTTGACCAATGCTGCTATTACAGCCTAGTTTTTGCAAGCTTACTCTTTTGTCGAGCTTGATTCAAGACATGTGTTTATTGGGGACGCCCGCTAACATATTGTCTAATCAGAATTATTGTATCACGGTCTGATCAACCATGATGCATTTGGTTCGCTTTTCATTTAATTATCCTACGTGGATTGAGATATAGATGTCTCTAAGATCTCATCCGCGACTGCTTTGACAACTCATTTTTGAATTATACATTCGCCTTTGAATCATGTAATTATATTCAGTGACATCTCTCTTGAACTCTTTATTGTTTTCGTCTTCACTGATTGGAAAGACGAAAGCTCGCAATTGATAGACAGATATAGAGTACCCCTATGGCTATGATAGTGGTATACGCAAGTGTAGCCACCATCGGCCAGCCATGTGACAGGAACCTTGCCTTGAGTTACTCGTTCTCCTCTCGACCTTCAAGCTACTATTGGGACCTTCTAGCCATCTGAATTTGAGGAACGATCTTTGACTTGACTTATATCTACTGTATCCCATACGTCGTGCCCTATCCTTTATTAGCAAGAGTCGATGTACAATATCCGGACTTTAGGAATTTTTCTAACCTCACTATTCCTGAAACCCTGTCCTAGCTTCTAAGGTGGGTAGACTATAAGCCTTCTAAAAATTTTAGGGTATAAGAGGATTACCGATTGATTAGGATAATTTTTTTCATTAGAGAAATCTTTAGTGTCCCATGGACTCCCACTTTCCATTTAGATTATTTAGTGCCCCGACCCTGTCATTAATATTCGGAGCACGAGACCAGCTGTTACCTTCCAACAAATTCATATGCAAGATCTAGAGAAGTCCACCTTCATCTAGGTATGTCATGTCCCACTCAAACTCGTCCTCTTGTACTCTATTTTTGGGGTACGACTTTCAGGTTAAAAGGACTAGTTATAACTTTTACCATAGTACCGATACACTTTCCAACCTCCATTAGAGCCTTGACCACGACCCCATTCCTTTGACCCAATGTGTGGTTGTGATCTACTCGAAGCCCATTACGCACATACCACTAGTGTGCCATCCAATTGAGGCCTCATGTGCTACTTAAATACAAAAGTCACTGAAGGCACATTTTGGGCTTGAGGGACCTAGCTAACCAACTGGACTGGCAACTAGCTCAACCCTTGGATAGGAACCTATTCTAGGTCACCCTAACTAGTAGAAACAGTCTTATTATTAGGATATTGTCCTGTCCGTATACATTGAAACCCAATGTTCATCCAACCAACGACTGGTGTCCAAATAGAGAACCCATTAAGATCACAATCTTGATTTCTCAAATTCAGTCCTATTTTGGAATATTGTTTATGTAGCTCCCCTTCCCGAATTTTTTTAAAATATTTTATTATTATTTATTTTTATTTAAATGGTGATTTTAATTGTTATATTAGATTTGTTGTCATGTGATTTATAATTTATGCATAAATATAATATAATATTGCGTATTGTGTATGTGTACTTATACATAATAATATATAGCATAGGTGTATGTATAGAAGTATGTATATATATGTGTATATAAACAATTTATTTGAAAATATATTTTGTGTTAATGTTAAATATCTTAGATTAAATATGGTTCTTATGCACAAAGAATATGTGTGTATTTATAAATATATATTGTGTATTGTGTAGATATATGAGAGTTGTGTATATATAAATATGAAGAGGAATATAGGACGTATATAGATTGGTGTAAATAATTATATATATATATATATATATATATATATATATATATATATATATATATATATATAATATATATATATATATATATATATATATATATATACGCGTAGGTGTATATAAATATATATATATATACTATGAAGGTATTTGTGTTATACATTTACGTATAAGTGTGTGTATATATATATATATATATATATATATATATATATATATATATATATATATATATATATATATATATATATATATATATGCATATATAAGGAATAGGAATTAGTGAGAGGAGAAAGAAATAAGCAACAGTAACAAAGCCCAGCCCAGCCCAGCCTTCCATCCAAACACCCCCCTCGCGCTCGGGATTAAACCGAGACTCAACTGCATGATATATATAATATAGAGAGGCTAAAGTGTTTTTCTTATTGAGCATTGATGTATGCTCCTTTCGGATTGCAGCAGTAGCAGCCCGAGAACCCAAGCTCGAGCTCTCCACTTCTCCTTAGGCTCGCTCAAAGATCGTTTCTTTTGCATCTCTACTTAGTTCTACTCTATGTTTGCTGCTGTGAGAATCTCTACATCTAGGTATGGCGAGGCAGAGCCCTGCAGCCATTCTTCAATCATGAATGATCAAAAATTGAACCCGAGCCTCTCTCTCTCTCTCTCTCTCTCTCTCTCTCTCTCTCTCTCTCGTTCCCCTATTTATTTTGTCATTTATTCACATTTATCCGCTACTAAAGCATATGGACTTTAGAGTTTTGAAACTAAGGATTGGGAAAGAGGAAATGTAAAGATAAACTCCAAACTGCCAGCCCATACTCTGCATAAAAGAGGACCCACAACCCCAGCGGCCCAACCCGGGGCTTCAAAACCCATGCACACACTCGAGCCCAGGCAACCCTCAGGACCGAGCAACCCATGTAAGCTCTGTTCGGTTCGTCGGGATACTCCATATAAACCGAGAGTTGTATTGAAAACTCCTCAAAACCCTAATTTCCCCCAACGTCGACAGCCCTCCCCGCGAGTGCCCCTACGCGCGCGCCGCCGACGCTCCGCCGCGGGACGGCCGGCCGGCCAGGCGCGGGCATCCGTGCGACAGAGCGCAGAGACAGCAATAGCAGCAGTCCGCGACCACGAGGCTGTCTTCGCGACGCGTTTTCTCGATCACCGTGTGATCGTTTTGCACACCGTTTTTGCAGGTACGTTCACAACCCATAAGACTATAGATCCCTTCATGTAGACTCTTTTTATTCGCAATGTACACGACGAGAATCGATCGCAAAGATCGAGAAAAATCTCGAAATTCTGAGTTTAGAGTCTGTCCTAAACTCCCCAGTTTGAGTCCCGATTTCTTGCAAAACAGTGATCGATTTCGAAATCCTTTTGAAGGCGTTTATTGACAACATATAGGACAACAAAACCCTTCAGATAGTTTAATTTTTCGTTCGCAGTGTAATGAGTAAATTGATTGCAAAGTTACCGAAAAATCTGTTTTCAAACACTGAAATTGTTCCACACGACGTGCGTCACGCCAATCGGGACGACGTGGTCGCGAACCGAAAGCATCAAAAGCTGCGTAACGGATTTGTGGTCGTGTGGGCTTTGGCGGAATTCAAATTGGTCGTGTGTGCGCGACGAATTTGATACGTATCCGTCAAAATTCACCGTATCGTGCACTTTGCAAATTTCTCAATTACTTTATGCACGCTCGTCAGATCGAGACAAAACTTACGCCAACAGAACCGTATCGTTTTTCTGGTCCTGTATGCCAAGTTTGGTCCAATTCTGAGACAGTTGAATCGAACGTCGTTTTGCGGGCCCCACGGTCCCACTCAACGGGCGATTTTGTGCACGGCCCGTCGGAATCCAACTATGGACATACGGTTGGGTTTGTATCAAAAAACTGGATCCGTAGACATATAGTTTGATGACTTTAGAGACCGTTGACTCTGGCACGCTTTTCGGTGCAAAGCGGGTCCAACGGCGGACATCATTTTTGCCCGAAATTACCGTTTTGCCCCTGTGTCCAGAATTGGACTTAAGGACAGGCAATCCTAGCTAATTTGACTATTCTGAGATCATTGGTATTGTTTATTTCAGCTTCCGGGGGCTGTTGTATGGGTTTTGACTATTGTAGATACTGAGTGGCTCAGATTATCGGTTTCACCAGCACAGGACCACAGGCGAGTACAGTTTATTGTCTGCATTTCGATATTGATTTTCACTATATTTCATTGATTGGTCATTGGTTATGTGATTATTTTTTTATTATAAATTGTTGAGTCGGGAATGAGAAGTACCAAGGATGTGTGATCCGACCGTAGACCTCGTTTACATTCATGCAGTAGATCTCGTAGACATTGTTACTTTTATGCAGTAGATCTCGTAGACATTGTTACTTTCATGCAGTAGATCTCGTAGACATTGTTACTTTTATGCAGTTGATCTCGTAGACCTCGTTTACTTTTCTGCAAGTAGATCTCGTAGACAGTGTTTACTTTTCTGCAAGTAGATCTCGTAGACAGTGTTTACTTTTCTGCTAGTAGATCTCGTAGACCGTGCGGTGTAGTGTCCCAGACTGATCACATGTCAAAGGTACTTCTAACGGTGGAAAGTATATTGGTCTATTTATTACTATTGATTTTTCTTACGGCTTTATTGTTATTTTTAAAACTCATGATTGATGCCTAACCTTTGTTTTATAGTCATTTTCTTTATTGAAATTGCATTCAGTGAATTGTGCTCGTTCCATTCCTGACTGGAAACCAATATTTTCAGGTTAGCCGTGGATTCACTTAGCTTAGGAGGTGACGGAAATACTTGCAGACAAAGCCTAGAGACTAGCTAGATAGTTGAGTTGTAGTCATTCAATTTATTTGTACAAGTTTATATTTTTCTACAAATGTAAAACTTGTGATCATTGTAAATTAAATTAATTTTGTGAATGAGCATTATTTGTGATTTTGATCTTCATGGCCGTGACAGCGTTCTACCGCCGACACTGCGGCGTAGGCTGGCTTGGACACGTCTCGTATCCGTTTAAAAAAAAAACGGGTGCGGGTCGTGACAGTTTAGAACACCGAGAACGAAATTTTCGTATTGCATGGTTTGTAAGCCCCTCTAAGTAACGAATGGTCCATCGATGTAGCAAGTGACTGGACTAGGGTAGCCCAATCTAGCAAATAAGGCTATAGGTTCATAAATACTCTTTCTACCTGTATTATTGTATATTCTCTACCGTTCTTTAAACTTCATAATTGCTCTTGATTATTCTTCCTTATCTTCATGTCCTCTCTATTGCAGATAGACGAAGGTCATACTTATTAGAATTCACCAATATTTCTTAGCTACTTGTGTAAATTATTGCTTGCTAAGTTCGGGTTGCTTGATAGATACGAGAGAATTATATATACCATATGCCTAGATAATTGTTGGTAGGATTGTTAGCACCAGTTAGAAGATTTTAAGATTTTAGTGTGAGGAGTAGTGTGACCAAAGGTGGATAGAAGTCCTGGAGGCTATTTGGCTAGGAGAAGAATACAAACTATTTTTGAGGAATTAACATTTGAGAAGATTGTGGTAATAGTGGATTTATTCCTTGACTTTTATTTTTTAAATTTTAGGCATGGTTATGAGTTAGAATTTCGAGGACGAAATTATTTTTAAGGTGGGTAGATTTGTAGCTCCCCTTCCCAAAATTTTAATATATTATTTATTTATTTATTTGATTTAAATTGTAATTTTAGAATTTCTGTAAATAATTAATTAGTCAATTATTACGGTAGATGATTTTTAATCATGATCAAATTTGGAGTACAAGGTGACTAGGAATCATGGCACGGATAGTGCAGTGGCGTGCTTTGACTAGTGTATTAGCCCTGGTAGGGAAGACCGAGCCATAGTGACGTCCTAACTAGAAAAACCAGGCCAAGTTGTGACATGACTATTATAAATTGTTAATTATTCATTATTAATATTATTTGACGTTTAAGTGACCCGGTCGTACCGAACTAGTCAAAATGGACCCGAACTGAACTCAAGCCCATATGGACATGTAGACGGACCAAAGTCAGCCATGTAGACATTTTATGTGTGTACAAATATTTCTCATTTTATTTTTAGGACTTGACCAATATTTTCTAAATATTTAACAGTTTATTAAATGTTGTTCTATAATAATTGTACAAATTTTGGGAGTCAAATAAATGGTGTGCTTGAGGAGTTCACCGAATTATAGTCTTGGTTTAAGTTCAGTGTTATTAGGATTATTATTATTAATGTTAATATTGTGGTAATTATATATATAAACTATTTATTATTTCTAGTTAGTATTATTTAATTCCTTATAAAAGATAAATACATGTGTGTATGTGTAATTATATATAAATATATATTATAAATAATATATAAATGTGTGTATATATATATATATATATATATATATATATATATATATATATATATATATATATATATATATATATATATATATACGTGTAGGTATGTATGTATATAAATGAATATATATATAGATATGTATATACCTATTTAGTTATATATAAAAGAAAAAGAAAAAGAAAAAGAAATAATAAGTAAGCCCAAACTTCCTTCCCGAGCCCATAGAAATCAAAGCCCAAGCCCAAGTTAATCCCGAGCCCACATCCCCAATCAAAACCAACAGGGCATAGCAGCCCGCAGGCCAACCCCAAGCCTAACTCAGTCTTCCAGACCGAGCGCCCATGTATATATCAATCGATATATTACAGTAGGAACCGAGAGGAACCCCTCGAGAACATCAAACCCTAACTAGCATCCGCCACCACCACAGACGCCACCCTTCCCCAACCCTTGGGCGTCCATCCGTCGCCGTCGCCGCCGCCGCGCGCGGCCGGAGGCGGCCAGGAGCGCGCGCGCGGATTCAGCGCTGACAGCAGTCGCACACAGGTGCGGCGACTTCCAGGACAGTTTTCTCCCTCTATGTTTAATCGTTTTGCAATCAACGAATTCCTATGCGTAGAGGATATGACCCCCTAGAGATCCTAACAAGTAGAATCCAATATAGTCGAGCCATCGATTCACAAAATCGATTCAAAAATCAACGAAAAATCGTTGATATAGCAGTCTAGAAAACAGTTAGAATGCCATGTTCGAAGATAAATTTCGATCGAACCATAAACCGATTCGAAAATCTATTTGAAGGAAATTGTTGACAACATATAGGGCTTCGTAATCCTTTTTGTGGATTCGGAAATCATCGAATACGCGTCGAGAAATTGAATCCCAAAGTTTCCCAAAAACCTGTTTTAAAAACAAGAAAATTGTTCCACACGACGTGCGTCCCGCCATTCCAGGCGACGTGGTCGCGAACCGAAAGCATCGAAAGCTGCGTAACAGCTTCGTGGTCTTGTGGGCTTTGACGGAATTCAAATTGGTCGCGTGTGCGCGACGAATTTGATGCGTATCCGTCGAAATTTACCGTATCGTGCACTTTGCAAATTCTCCAATTACTTTGTGCACGCTCGTCAGATCGAGACAAAACTTGCGCCAACAGAACCGTATCATTTTTCTGGTCCTGTATGCCAAGTTTGGTCCGATTCTGAGACCGTTGATAAAATCACCGTTTTGCGGGCCCCACGGTCCCACTCAACAGGCGATTTTGTGCACGGCCCGCCGGAATCCAACTCTGGACATACGGTTGGATTCGTATCGAAAAACCGGATCCGTAGACATATAGTTTGATGACTTTAGAGACCGTTGACTCTGGCACGCTTTTCGGTACAAAGCGAGTCCAACGGCGGACATCGTTTTTGCCCGAAATTACCGTTTTGCCCCTGTGTCCAGAATTGGACTTAGGGACAGGCAATCCTAGCTAATTTGACTATTCTGAGAATGTTGGTACTATTTATTTCAGCATCCGGAGACTTCTACATGTGTTGACTGATTGTGGCTCATTGAGTGGTATGATATTTTGGTTTCTCCAGCTAAGGACCTCAGGCAAGTGCACTTTCTGATTGCTTTCCGATTCATAGTAGTCTTTTCATTTCATATCTATATATATAGCTTGCTGCTTGTTGACACGCTCGTCACACAGAGTAGTCGGGAGGGAAAATATCTTAGTAGACATGTGGACTACCCAGAAATATCCCAAGATGTCTATTCGTGAACAATAGCATCTGCACACGGCACGTGTAGATGCCGAATTTACCCCCTAGCCGTTTACATGTCGAAACAGATATTTCACACCACCTAGATAGATGTCTTTTATTAGTTTTTCCTTATTTTCTTCTCTATCGTGCTATGTCTTCAGTTATTTTCCAGTTTTGATATCTCATATGTTATTTTCATGTCTTGTTAATTCTATTGTGTTTTGCATTGCCGTCGGTTTGTGTACTTGTTCCATTCCTGACTGGAAACCAACATTTTTCAGGTTTAGCCGCGATCACTGTTAGCATTGGGAAGACTTGGGTATGCTGAGGACAACCTAGAATAGAAAGCAATTGTATCAATTTCTTTAATTGTAAAGTTCTGTATTTTCTTTAAATATAATTCTTGTAAATGTTGTAATAAATTAGAAATGTGAATGAGCAGCAAATGTTTATTTTTGAGCATTTATTTCTTGCGGGCTTGACAGCGTTCTACCGCCGACTCTGCGGCGTAGGCTGGACATATAGGATGATTTTAGACCCATAGGAATAACCCACATGGTTGTGTCTCCATTTGTGTCCGTTTTATGTCCTTTTGGAGACTTCTAGGAGTGTCCTATGAGTGTTATTGTGTCCTAGTGGGAAAATCTCTATTTGGACACATGTATTTTTAACATATATTGTTTAAATGATTATTTAGATTTAAATCTCAGATTTCTATTTGTTTAGAGAATGTGTTCTTCAATGTATCATATTGTATCATATCTATTTATCTATATTCATGTATATATATCATTTGTTATGTATGTATATATATATATATATATATATATATATATATATATATATATATATATATATATATATATATATATATATTGTGTGATATATATGTGTATTTATTTTGTGTCATATATATTCTATGGGGTGTGTAGGAATTTAGGCCAAGAGAGGGGGGATTGAGAGTGGTGGTGGAGTTGTTTTGGTATGTGTATGTGTGTTTATATTAGAGAGTGTTTGAGAGATTTGAGAGGAGTAAATGAGTGGTAGGAAGGGGGGGAGAGCTGCATATACAGCAGCTGCCATAGCAGCAACTTGCTGCTGTTAGCAGCAGGTTTGGGGTCCCATTTAGCCCATTGGGCAGCCCCCAAATAGTCCCCTAAATGACAGCCAAGCAGTCCCCAAACCAGCCCTTCAAACCAGCCTATAGCAGTCCCAAACTAGCCCCTTGTTCAGCCTAGAACAGCCCCTATAAGCACTCCCATTTCAGTCCTAAACCTGTCCCAAACCAGTCCACAAATTCAGCCTACATTGACAGCATTTAGCAACTTAGCCTCTGTGTGTGTGTGAGAGAGTTTATATAAGAGCCTATAGATGAGCCTAGGAGTGAGCCTAAGTGTGGTGCCATATGTGAGTGAGTGAGTGAGTGTTGGTGTGGGTGTTTAGTTATATGTGAGAATGATATAGGATAAGGTAATGTTGAATAATCAACATGTATCCTAAGATGGACTAGATATCTAGGAAACTCATATTACTTGGTACCCTAGATAGGATAGTATCTAGCTACCCTAGGGAGCCTAGGCTAGTATCTTGAGAATTAGCGGGGTTTCCTTTGTAATAGGCAAGGTATCGGGAATACTTTGTAAATGGTAAGTGTAGGTAATTGCCTAGAAGCTAAGATATGGTTTAGGGTTTAAGATATGGTTAGAATTTGGTTCCCTTGCTTGTTAATGGTCAGAAATAGCGCTCCTAGACTAGTTTTGACTTCGGTTGACCATTTTGACCAAAAAGTCAACAAAAGTCAACCGAGAGTCAAACTTAGCCTATAAATGACTAGATTTGACCGAAACCAAACCAGAGTTGACCAGTTGACTGAAAGTCAACAGTTGGTCAACATTAGACTAGTTTGACCTAGAGTTAACCAGAGTTGACCAGAGTTGACCAGGGTTGACCAGTTGACCAAAAGTCAACTGTAAGTCAACCTTTGACCCCGTTTGACCTAGTTTGACTTGGATTGACTCCCAGTGACCTAGTATGACCTAGTTTGACTTAGACTTGCATATCATAACTTAAATTAGTTTTCTTTTCATTATAAAACCCTGTTTGACTTATAGTATCTTATTTTAGGTCTGTGATTTACTCTGAGCGTCTGTTCACCTTATCAGCTAAGGACCACAAGCGAGTACATTCACTGATAGTTTTTATTGTCTTGATATCTACTATATCCGATTCAGTTGTAGTGTCTTACTTGATTTTCGATACGATGGATCACGGACTAGTATACGTCGGATCCTGTCATGAGATGTTATTCTCGAATTTTTGTGGTATATTGGTGCGTGATATTTCGTGTTTCGTGTACTTATATAGACATCAATTTGGGAGTGGGCTGGCCCCCTGCTTTTGAATCCCGTGTCATGACGTGCCATATCCGGATCCGTGGTACTATTCGGGGATGGAGGAATTATTAGGGGTTATGTGATCAAAGCCCCATGTCACTATTTTGCGTGCGCCACTCTCACCTCACGTAGGGTGTAACAGATTCCTTCGTGTGCTTGTTATCCAGGTTGGTCGGCATGACTTTTCGTGAGATTCATCGTATGATTGTCGGGCCAAGTGGATAACCTGGCCATGAATCCCTAGCCGATCACATAGCGCTCTAATAATTCAAGTCACATTTTATATTTATTTATCGTATCTTATATCCTGCTCAGTTCTACTTTCAGTACTTTTACTCACATTCTCTGCATGCCTTTATGCTATACCTTGATTGGGGACTAAGTTCTGTTCGGAAGAAGGGTTACAACTGTCACGCCCCGATTCATAGAGTCATTTATTCACATATTTTATCTCTTGGAATCGATCGTCCTCGCTTGGGCGTGATGCCGTACAAGTCTGGTATTGCACTTGTACAAGGCAAAGATGGTACATAAGTGATAATTCTTCAAATAGGAACATATTGCAGCGGCAGAAGCAGACAAATTGAAGTTAGTGAGGACAATCTTTCTCATTGAATAGAAGTACATTATTTCTTTATAGCAGCGGAGATAAGGGACAACTTGAAGTCACACTGAGACATATAGAACTTTATTCTCTTTATTGATAATCGAAGAAAGTACAAGACTTGTATTGAAGTACAATGATTACAGTACATCTCTCTTTACATTGGAAACCAACTGAACAATGCTATACAGCTTACATTTGATATTTGGATACAATGGATTACAACTCGATATACCGACTTGGCTTACAATCTCACTGGTACAACTGATTACAATGTTCCATACATTATGCCCTTTATAAACAGAAGACATCATCTTGTGCAAGGAGAGCTTCTGTATGCCCAACAAATCTTCGATGCCGCGGGACCAATCCAGCTAAACTTCGTGTGTAGAACATTCCAAGCACAAGCACCTGCCCACAAAACGTGGGTCAGCACATCATCTATGTACTGGCGAGCAGAATCCAACCCACTCGCATAAACCAACATTTAAGTGATCATTTAAGCATACATTTATTAGAATGATCTTTCTATTTTGGGCCTAGCATCAGTTTACAGTTCATGGGCAATAATCAGAGTGAAGCATGTAAACATATTCTTAGTAGCATTCATATGGACATATCATTTATCATTCTTGGTGTTATCATGCAAAGGCATCATTGAGGCATAATAGGTGTTATCATGAAGGCGTCATTGAGGCATCGTTAACATTAACATTTTAAGCATGTTATAACAGTTCTCACTTCAAGCATCACTTAGCATGTATGTTGTGTTTGAGCAATGATTATAGCAAGGCATCTTTCTAGCATACTAAATGGAACATGTTAAGCAGGCAAGTTAAACCAACTTTTACAATATCACAATTATGTGATTTCTTACCGATAGCCGACTTCTCGTACCTGTATCAATTACAGGTTATCTGATATACTTACTCTGCCTGCACAAAACATTCATTAGCATGCATCCTGACTACATGGTCACTGGTGTTGTTAAACCATATAGACTCTTCTCATTTCATTTCATTTTAAGATAATGCGGTCAGCATAGTAGGTGGCGAGCCTCTATGCCACCCCGCCTTATCCGTGCTCCCATAGCACTCATCATTATTTCCTCCTAGGCCGAATCGGTCCCCAGGGCCCTAGGAACCGTTCGAGGAAATTATTACTCAAACCTTGTATACAAGTTGTCCATGACCATGCGAATGCGTGTCCGACTCGATTGTGAACATAATCGCATGGTAAAAAAAAAATATATTAAGGAAAGTAAAGGCAACAGTGCATCATTAGTCATATTCAATGACTTATTCATTTCATCATTACCATCATTTCATTTGGTGATCTCAATGATCCCAGCTTTATCATTTCTCATTCATTGCTTCATTGCAACGTATCTCATATCATTCCTTTCTTAAGAGGAACTTAACATTCATTCATTTCATAGGGACATTCATTCATTCATTCATTTCTTATAAGGGACAGGCAATATTTCATATTCTTGCAACAGTTATACAGATAGTACATGATTCTAGTGTTTCATTCAGTTCATTGGTTCGATAGCATAGCCAGTTCATTACTTATTCTATCATTCATAAGGCATCTCATTATTCAAGTGTCTACTTGTTCCAGCAGTGTTAAGCATAAGGGGCAATGTTATCAATTCATTCTCAGGCAGCGAATCACATTAACAGTTCAATGTGTTATACATTTCAATAATTCTCAACAAAAGCATCTCTATTATTCAGCAACTAACATAAGGGACATTTAGGGGCAGTTCATAGCATTTCAATACTTCATCTATTAAGCATGAAGGAGTAAGGAGGAGGAAGGACAGTTCCACTCACCCAAATTCTACTAAGCGTAGCTCCTCCAGCGAGCCACGTTCCAATATCCATTCCGTCTAGCCAACTAAGAGAGACTGCATCAGTCTCAATTCTCCCGATTCCCAACATAAGTCACGGTCCAATATTCTGATCCCATCCAACAAGCCAACCAAATGCCTCGTGCAGCGCGGGGCATTACATAATATACCACTCAGAAAAAGTTTCGTCCTCGAAACTTAAGAAAACAACTCATCTACTAGATTCACTTAATCACAATGAGTTACTCATTCAGCTTCAATTCAATATTCATTTCAGCCCACTCGGTCATTTCAAAATAGCTGTCCAACAGTATCATTTTAATCAATCAACGATTCAATCCATCTATCTCTTTTTCCAAATACTTGCAACTTCTCATTGATTCACTAATATTTTCCTTGCATTCTATCTTGGTCGCAATACATCACTTCATTTGGATCCATACACATATTTTAGGCGTCCCCAAAACATATGCATTTCAGCCAAATTTCGTACTAGTGCGATAAATTCTTCCCATATGTTATCACAGTCGCAACCAATCACTTCGGCTGGATCCATACACATATTTTAGGCGTCCCCAAAATATATGTACTTCAGCCAACTTTCATGTTAGTGCGATTCGATCAGCCACAATATAACTCTCTTTTCTAAATCCGACTTAGCATCCTTTCATTTGACTTATTGCTTTATTCACTTTGCCACAATCACTATCTTCCAGGCTACAATACTTAATATCAGAGACAACTTGGTTAAACTCTATACCCAAGCATGACATTTCTAACATTCGATCAAGGGTCTAACTTAGAGCCAACCATATCAAGAGTTCACAACATGCAATCATATTCCTTCGCAAATCCAACAATTTTTTTTTTTTTTTTTTTTTTTTTTACCGAGGCAACTCATCTTTTCTATAAGACACAATCCGACGTCACCCCCCCTATCGATTACCCGAGTCAGGTATAATTCTATGCAACAGTCAAGGTTAACTTAGCTACCCGACTATAGGTACACTCAAGCCTTACCTTACGGTTGCAATTCCCACTTATAGCCGACATATAATCCTCAAGGGTCAAACATCTCTTACGGCTCAAGTTGAAGCATACATTCCCTTAGGTCAATACTCATTATCACTGTCTCTCATTCAATGCCACAAGGTCATCCTATGGGCCTCCAATGGTCACCTATTGTTCAGTCAGTCTCTAAGGTTAGCTACACTGATAGCTAAACTTAATCGTTCAGGTGACTCCCCTAGAGTGGACGGCTACTAGGGTTATACTAGTTTCTGTTTCTTAGGGACAACAAGCAACCGGCAGTTCTAAGGAACTCTACCCAAACCTATGGGTATCAATTCAGTCTGAATAATGAATCGCCAATTGGGCTAAGCCAGCAATTGGTAAATCATCAACTGGTCGCTAGGGTCAAGTCTATCTATTCAGGGTCTTCCTCAAGGAAATAATTCCCACAGAGGCTCATTCTAGACTTATCCAACAATCGACTAAAATCGATCTATCAACATTACGGTCAATTCCAAATCCGACATACGATCTCATCGTTCTAATAATCCATCAAGTAAATTCCAAATGATCCACATTTCTATTCAAATTTCCTTGTACCCACACGAACCCATAAGCCAATGCTAACTATTCAAGGGTCATCGATTCCGATAGTTTAACATAACTATGGAATCATACTATTCGGTCTGTATGACAGAGTCAAACCACTAAGTCATAAGCCAACAATCTATATCCCAACCAACAATCACCTATACCGACATTATCCAACATGTTTGTAATTTCTCGTTTCCATTTGTTTCTCAATCATCAAACTATCTTACGGCATTCTTAATCTCATGCAGTAATGGTCAAGTAGTTCATCCCATTCAATCCGACAATTTATGTATCACTTAACCATCCTCTAGGCAACAACAGTATTTTGAGTCACTACTTGTTATTTTTCTAGTACAATTCAATTCTTCAGCATCATGTATCTATGCAATGACTATCCTTTGGTGATCAAGATGGATTGACATCTATTACACCTTAGGATCAAGGCACAGATTTCAAATATCCCTTTGATTCACCGACAATATTTTAAACTTTCAGCTTAGCAACCAACTTTGTATTAGCCATATTTGATTTGTATCCAACCAATCGAAGTCAACATTCAGATGTTCTAAGCCACAATATTCTCTAGCCAAGTCTATTTACCCGTAGCATACTAACTGTCTTACTAGCTCGAGTCATCACTCGACTAAATAATTTCTAACCAAGCCAACCGGTTACAATTTCTAGAATCTTGCTACCCAACATAACATCACCGTCAGGGGACACTCGAGTCATCTAGCAACAATACATGACTCCCAGCTACGTCTCGGCACTACCCAGTACTCACAGATAGTCTCGTTGCTATTCTATGGAAAGGGTCAACATACATCTCGTTCTGAGGTGGTAGAGGCAATATACCACTCAGAAACGAAGCCATCCTTAAACAATACCAACTCAATCTATTCCGGACATTCATGATCTATAACGATCACAATACTTAGCCAACATCTCGGGGTCTCAATATCACAAGCCAACATTCTTAGGGTCTAGAAAGCAGTAGCCAGCACGCATGAGTCAATTCACCAATTCTGTTGAACTCATCCATCAATTATTTCATTCCGAACTCTTTCTGCATCACATGCAATTCTCAACTTGTTACAGCATACCCAGCCACTTTTCTATATTCTCACATTTCTAACAGCATTCACAATATAGCATACTATGGCATCGAGTCATTGTTGGGTTATTTGTGTCCAAACCAACAACAATCATTCTTTCAGGGGCATCACAATGTATATAGACTTATTGTATGGAACGTCCAGTGAGCAGCCAAGAGGGTCAATGATCTTTCAGACACGAACAACATAGGATGATTTCAGAACAACAACAATATAATCGCGGAAGCAATCTTTGATTTAATCGCGGAAGCAACGTTGAGTGATCGCGGAAGCAACTTTGGTCAATCATCGATGCAACTTTGATTTGAAACGAACCAAATAAGAGACCAAGGACGTAAAGCCGTGCTCTGATACCAATTTGTCACGCCCCGATTCATAGAGTCATTTATTCACATATTTTATCTCTTGGAATCGATCGTCCTCGCTTGGGCGTGATGCCGTACAAGTCTGGTATTGCACTTGTACAAGGCAAAGATGGTACATAAGTGATAATTCTTCAAATAGGAACATATTGCAGCGGCAGAAGCAGACAAATTGAAGTTAGTGAGGACAATCTTTCTCATTGAATAGAAGTACATTATTTCTTTATAGCAGCGGAGATAAGGGACAACTTGAAGTCACACTGAGACATATAGAACTTTATTCTCTTTATTGATAATCGAAGAAAGTACAAGACTTGTATTGAAGTACAATGATTACAGTACATCTCTCTTTACATTGGAAACCAACTGAACAATGCTATACAGCTTACATTTGATATTTGGATACAATGGATTACAACTCGATATACCGACTTGGCTTACAATCTCACTGGTACAACTGATTACAATGTTCCATACATTATGCCCTTTATAAACAGAAGACATCATCTTGTGCAAGGAGAGCTTCTGTATGCCCAACAAATCTTCGATGCCGCGGGACCAATCCAGCTAAACTTCGTGTGTAGAACATTCCAAGCACAAGCACCTGCCCACAAAACGTGGGTCAGCACATCATCTATGTACTGGCGAGCAGAATCCAACCCACTCGCATAAACCAACATTTAAGTGATCATTTAAGCATACATTTATTAGAATGATCTTTCTATTTTGGGCCTAGCATCAGTTTACAGTTCATGGGCAATAATCAGAGTGAAGCATGTAAACATATTCTTAGTAGCATTCATATGGACATATCATTTATCATTCTTGGTGTTATCATGCAAAGGCATCATTGAGGCATAATAGGTGTTATCATGAAGGCGTCATTGAGGCATCGTTAACATTAACATTTTAAGCATGTTATAACAGTTCTCACTTCAAGCATCACTTAGCATGTATGTTGTGTTTGAGCAATGATTATAGCAAGGCATCTTTCTAGCATACTAAATGGAACATGTTAAGCAGGCAAGTTAAACCAACTTTTACAATATCACAATTATGTGATTTCTTACCGATAGCCGACTTCTCGTACCTGTATCAATTACAGGTTATCTGATATACTTACTCTGCCTGCACAAAACATTCATTAGCATGCATCCTGACTACATGGTCACTGGTGTTGTTAAACCATATAGACTCTTCTCATTTCATTTCATTTTAAGATAATGCGGTCAGCATAGTAGGTGGCGAGCCTCTATGCCACCCCGCCTTATCCGTGCTCCCATAGCACTCATCATTATTTCCTCCTAGGCCGAATCGGTCCCCAGGGCCCTAGGAACCGTTCGAGGAAATTATTACTCAAACCTTGTATACAAGTTGTCCATGACCATGCGAATGCGTGTCCGACTCGATTGTGAACATAATCGCATGGTAAAAAAAAAATATATTAAGGAAAGTAAAGGCAACAGTGCATCATTAGTCATATTCAATGACTTATTCATTTCATCATTACCATCATTTCATTTGGTGATCTCAATGATCCCAGCTTTATCATTTCTCATTCATTGCTTCATTGCAACGTATCTCATATCATTCCTTTCTTAAGAGGAACTTAACATTCATTCATTTCATAGGGACATTCATTCATTCATTCATTTCTTATAAGGGACAGGCAATATTTCATATTCTTGCAACAGTTATACAGATAGTACATGATTCTAGTGTTTCATTCAGTTCATTGGTTCGATAGCATAGCCAGTTCATTACTTATTCTATCATTCATAAGGCATCTCATTATTCAAGTGTCTACTTGTTCCAGCAGTGTTAAGCATAAGGGGCAATGTTATCAATTCATTCTCAGGCAGCGAATCACATTAACAGTTCAATGTGTTATACATTTCAATAATTCTCAACAAAAGCATCTCTATTATTCAGCAACTAACATAAGGGACATTTAGGGGCAGTTCATAGCATTTCAATACTTCATCTATTAAGCATGAAGGAGTAAGGAGGAGGAAGGACAGTTCCACTCACCCAAAATTCTACTAAGCGTAGCTCCTCCAGCGAGCCACGTTCCAATATCCATTCCGTCTAGCCAACTAAGAGAGACTGCATCAGTCTCAATTCTCCCGATTCCCAACATAAGTCACGGTCCAATATTCTGATCCCATCCAACAAGCCAACCAAATGCCTCGTGCAGCGCGGGGCATTACAACAACCCCGGTCCTTGTTTGGTTTAAGGGTTGTAACTCGGCTTTCGAATAGTTTCCAAGTCGTCCTATATATTTGTCTTGTATTTCATTATACTGTCTCTAATAGAATTTGTCAATTCACATGGAACTGCTGTTAGTGTTTGTACTTGCTCATTTTTCTGACAGGATACCGTTGATATATTATAGATGATTCTGAGGCAGATTGCCCGACCTATTATGGGAACGGGTTAGATGGAGTAGACCTGGACCGTGGCTTGATAGTAGAGCCACTAGACTTTGCACACCCAGAGTAGTGTAGTTTAGTTAGGTTTGCATGGACTGCGATCCAGCTAGTACTTTCAGATTGTAGTATTTTATATTATATTCTGTGACTCTGTGATGTTGTGTATAGCTTTGGGCTTGTGTGGATCTTGAACTTATTTCCTGCTTTCATCTATCATATTTTCTTTCCATGCTATCTACCTTAGTTTTATTTTGTGATTGAGACTGTATTGCTATGTCACCTCCATTCGGAGTGTATATACTGTACATGTAACTTTATCTGTTTAGTCGTAGTATTTACAGACCTTATATACAGCGTTCTACTGCCGAGTCTGCGGCGTAGGCTGGACGTAACCACGTGCTCGTGCCCCTCTTCAGGGTGCGGGTCGTGACACGTACAGGAAGTTCGAGTCGTTTATGGGGAGCACGGTTATGCATGCACGACATCGGGTCACTGTGTGTTCGTGAAGTACTTTGTCAAGAATGATTTCATCATTTTGTTGCTATATATGGATGATATGCTATTGGTATGTTGAAATACCACCGGGATAGCGGAATTGAAGCATTAACTAGGTGCGGCCTTCTCTATAAAGGATTTGAGCGCAGCGAAGACTATTCTTAGAAAGGAGATCAGCCGAGAGAGAGAGAGAGAGAGAGAGAGTCCAAACTGTTGTACTTGTCCCAAAAGAAGTACATTTATCGGGTACTTCAGCATTTTGGAACTAAATAACACACGTCATACAAACCTGACATACTTTCCTTTAGTTTTAGGATCTCGTATAATATTCAAAATTTATATTTATGTCTTCATTTTGGACTATCAGCCCAAGTCAACCGTTAGGACGAAGCTCAAACCCTTTCTGAATGATATGGAGATCTAAACACACAAAAATTGAATATTATACGAGACCCTAAGACTACATAACCCTAAAACTTGGTTCTATTTTTGTTCACCCAACATAACTTATGTGGATGTTCATCATTCCATTGAAGAGTTGTCACGTATAAAAATAATAATCAATTTTTGTGTGGATGTTCATCATTTCACTCAAGATAAAAATTACAATAATTTTAGTTTTACACGTGACAAACCTTGAGACCATATATTTATAGGCGGCGGAGCACCCTCCTTGCGTTGGAGGTTGTTCTCTAGTAAGAATTTGTGTGCTTCGAATCTAGGCCGGGTGGAGCCGTTCTTGGCGTGGGCCAGGTGTCCCGGATATAATAATTTTTCATCAGTTACATTGCTAGTTTGCTAATGGACAGTGATTTCGAGATCCAAACTCTAACATTGGTCATTTCCGAGACCCAAACTCTAATTTTCATATATATGTGAAACCTTATTACTAAATACGTAAACAGTGATTTCGAACCCAAACTCTAACGTTGGTCATTTTTTAGACCTAAATTCTAATATCCATATATATATATATATGAGACCCTATTACTAAATAACCCTAAAATTTAACCAAAATTAAAAAAGGGAAAAATTTAACAAATCTTTCACTCTTGACTCAACAAGTGGTGACCACACTAGTTCCAGTGCCTCTTGGCCATGTGTCAAACTTGGCCTCTCCCTTTTTTTATATCTTTTTTTTATTCGACTAGATAATCCACTCTTTTCCAACAAGATACAAACTTTGCTAAACGAACTAATTTATGACAATAAAAGTTGTTGGCTTTATTTTCGACAGCGTTTTAAAAATCAAAGGGACGGTTGAACGGCACTGGCGGATCCATGTGGTATCCAGTGGGGTCCGGTGCCCCCACTGAAATAGTAAAAAAAAAAAAAATTGCAGCAGCACACTAGTTGGTCCAAGTGTGTGGGAGCGCTACCTAACCGCAATACACAAATTCTAGTTGGACCATCCAACATACAAATTCTAGTTGGATCATGCAACACACAGTTTTTTTTTTAATCTTTCCAGAAAATATTGGGATCCAGCAACAATAAGTGTGAAAAGATACTTTTTTGCAACGAATATTGTCACGACCGATTTATCAAATCAAATTTGTGATCAGTTTTAAATGATTGTCTTGTATTTTTTCATAGAAAAAGGGTTGGTATATCTAAGGATTGGAGTGGTATGTTTAATTTTCAATTATGTATTTTGTTCTTATATGTTCAATTTTCACATGCGTTGTCTCCAAATTTTTTATGATTGTGCCACTAGTAGAATTTTATCTTGGATCCGCCACTGATTGAACCGATCAATTCGTGAACCGATATCTTTTCTAAACTAATTTAATACCAAGCCACTATTATTATTTTTTAAAAATCCGTTCAATTAGGTCTATTCGATAGATCCAGCCGATCAACCGTCTGATCCCGTTGAATTTTTAATCGATTTGACTATTACTTTTAACTTTTATTTTGAATAATATATTTATTTATTGACTAATTCTACTATGATAAACATACAAAAAATTTAAGTAATATATATGTAGTTGTGTATTATGTAATATATTCAATGTAAGATTATAAATCTATATAATTAATTCAATTCGAATTAACCTACTGATTGGATTGATTTTAATCCAATCCAGCATCCTGATCGGGTTACCTCCGTTCGGACTTTAAAACATTGGAAAAACTATATTTTTGGTCACTGAATGTTTGTTTGACCAAAGTTTTAGTCACTCAAAGATATTTTCCAAAAATTTAGTCACTGAATGTTTGACCTTCCAAGAAAATGGTCACTCTGTTAAATTGTTATTTATTTTATTAACGATTTTTGTTGACATGGCATGTTATGTCCCATGTCAGTCGTTAAGTATGACGTGGGACATCCATGTGGGCTATTTTTGGATTTTATTTTGCAAAAAAATTCGTTTGGGTATTAAGTTACGTGCCATGTTTCAATGTTTATGACATGGTATTTCATTTTTTTTTATTTTTTTTTTTAAAAATTTTAATACCCAAACGAATTTTTTGAAAAATAAAACCCAAAAATAGCCCACGTGAATGTGCCACGTCATACTTAACGACTGACATGACACATAACATGTCATGTCAACAAAAATTGTTAATAAAACAAACAACAATTTAACAGAGTCACCATTTTTTTGGACTGCCAAATATTCAGTGACTAAATTTTTGAAAAATATCTTTGAGTGACTAAAACTTTGATCAGACAAACATTCAATGATCAGAAGTATAGTTTTCCCTTAAAACATTAGTTTAGAATCATTTTTCTCTTCACATGCGCTCATCATCCAAATCATGAGAGATGACTAGTGATCTTTGCTCTTTTTGACGTCTCTAATGAATGGAGCACCACTCTCCATCCCAATTCTTCTTCCCATGCCTATTGGCCCATGTATTTAGCTAATAAAGGATGATTAAACTTTACACTACTAAGGAGGGGAGAGGATATGGGGGTGCACCATATTTTGAAATGATGTGCAACAATACAAGGGCATTTTACGTTAATTATTCATATATTTTATACTTATTGCACTAATCATTTCTATTTTGAAACTAATTACACGATATCTCTAAATTTTATAATTTCTATAGAGAGTTATAATACTAACCACTCCCATATTTAATTATTATTTTCTAAAAGAGAGAAGTACTCCGTGTAATTAGTTTCAAAATAAGGATAGTCCATGTAATACCCATAAAACATAAATTATATATATATATATATATATATATATATATATATATATATATATATATATATATATATATATAATCGAACAACACGATATTTACTATACCAAAATTTTCAAAGAGTTGATGGTTATGTATTTAAATTATGAGTTATTTGTATTTATCCTTCTAATTGCTAATCATATCTCCACTACCTCATATTTTTATTTTTATTAGTACTATTCCTAATTCTCAAATTTTAGGCATTTTTTTGTCCAAAGGTATTATGTAAGTCAGTAAAGAAATGGTTCAACCTACCGCATTGTGCTTGGTCATATTAAATTTGAGAGGCTTAGATACATCAATATGTTATGATTAAATGATATTCGTACCTCCAAATTGTCCTTCCAAACTATTCTTTCTTACGTGGAGCTGACGTGACATGTTAAATAGCATCATGTGACACCTAACATGACAGTTGACATATGACAAATTTTAACCCAAAAAATTAATCATTCAATTTTTAATTTTAATTTTAATTTTATTATGTCAGCTATCACATAAGGAGGAAGATGTCACATAAAAATAAATGATTTGGAAGGGCAATTTGAAAATACGAATAGCATTATTCCATATGTTATAATTGAGATATTCTTTACATGACATGGAAACGCACCATTAGTTGCAAGCAAGCGTCGCGTAGGCAAGCAAAACAAAACCCAATGATCCAGGCGAAAAGTAATGGAGTTTCGACAAGAGCAACCACAAATAAAGTTACAAATTCTCTCGCTCGATCTCCTCTTCCTGTTTTTCCAACTGAGCTTTGAGTCTTGGAATCAAGTATTATTCCTTTGTTGATGCTGCCTTCTCTAGTCGGAACACTTTGTGACGAGCATAAAAGCATCTAGTTGGTAGCCAATGGACACGAATGACTGTACCATCCAGTATTAATTTGATCATTCTCTCAATATAAACAAAAAGACTCGGGTTTGGTGACTCCTTGCTTAGCTAGCCTACAAAAGCGACTCGGACGACGTTTCGCTCGTTGCTTAGCCAAGATCGCATTGCGACACTGACATAGGAAATGGGGTCGATCGAGCAAAAGTTTTAAAATTGTTCTTCCAGGATGTCGTCGATAGCACTCAGACAGGGACAGACTGGACGACGTCTCAGGTCCCCAATTCAGACGGTCCCCAATTCTGTGAAGCGAGTTCTCTAAAGTATTCTAGACATAATATAAACCTTAGACTAATCTATTTTTTTTAACAAAAAGATCTAAAATTTGAAGGAAAAATATCCAAAATATAATTTTTCGAACGAGAAGACACTCATATCTAAAATCCATTTCACGATAAGCTGTGTGA
Source organism: Iris pallida (assembly GCA_029216955.1). Classification (NCBI taxonomy): domain Eukaryota; kingdom Viridiplantae; phylum Streptophyta; class Magnoliopsida; order Asparagales; family Iridaceae; genus Iris; species Iris pallida. The sequence continues at coordinate 28,351,699 of JANAVB010005599.1, read as the reverse complement.
TAACTGCAGATTATCAGAAAACCTTAGGAGCATGCAATCTCGGCAATATATATATATATATATATATATATATATATATATATATATATATAACAGTGTTCTTGGCGAAGTCTCTTCCGTTTTGAATGGTTACTGCACACACTTCAGCGTCAGGCGTTTCCTAGCTTGTTGCATTTATAAACCTAGCTACAAACATACAATCAACAGTTCAATTAACAAACAGTTTCAGAACCATTCTTCTTAAGATTTCACCACCTATACTGATACTATGATATATAGCGTTGATTATAAGATTATCACCTCCTTTTATCATAATTCACCATGCCATCCTAGCCATCCATGGCTGTTGATGACTGGGCCAGCTAGCCTATGGCCTTAAGGACTTGGTATCATTTCTGGGTTTGGGTCTTAAGATTATACCTTCATTCTTCTTTTTTCCTACAAATATGAGCAACTTCATGTGATTAATATCTATGCAGAATCATAATAATATCTACACGCGCACTCATACATAACACATAATATGCAAAGGAAGGTTTCATCGAGATGGTTAGATGAAGATGGCTATCAAGGTCCATGATGGCGTGCATCTGCTTGTTAGCAACCCCGCTACAGTTGTTCTCTGGGTTCTTGTATTATTTTCTCTAGGCTCTAGTATAAACTCCATGTTGGACTAAATAGAAATGTCACGGTGGGCTTACTAGCTTTGCCCACATTTTTCTTTTTCAAACCTTGATACAAAAAAAGTGCATATTTTAATCTGACACGAGTTGCCTAAACCTAGGTATGCTTAATCTCAAAGGCAAATCATTTTGATGCAACAAAGTTGCTCTATAATTGTTGGCTTTATTAAAAAAATTACAGACATCAATATTCTGACGCAAAGTCTAAAGGCATCTTCTCAACTGAACTTCAAGGTATCCTTCACACATATTAGACATGTACTCTCAGTTCAGGCTTGACGGTATTCTTGGTAGCTATTAAACAAGTATTCAATTCATGGACTTGTTTGAAATTTTGCGACAATTAACATTGATCTTGAATAACCAACTACAAGTCATATAGTAGTCTCTCTATTGCGGTTCATCTCTTGTGAGCCAAAGCTTTCATGACTGAGATCTAGTTCCACTAACATGCATATAAAATTGTCATACTATGACATGAGAAAATACCTAAAGTAAAGCTGTATATAAAATTGGATACCAGTGCAAGGTTATATTATTTGTCTATAACGAGTTAGCATAAATCTTTGTATTCATACAATCATATTATTTGTCTATAATGAGTTTCGGTAGAACTAAAATTTGAAAGTTCTTTATCTACTGATAAATTGTATATGATCTCAAAGCATGGGACAGCATTGCAAGTAATGCAACATTTATTAAAACCAAAGTACGAAGAAACAAAGACAACATAAACTAAATCCCCAATTGAAAGTGACCAAAATGAAATATTCAAATATCCATGAAGAAGGTAATGACAACCGTCACCTCAATTAAATGCACCAGCCTTGCTCTGCCTTGCAAGCTTGGTCCACTCAGTATGGAACGAGCCAGGGCGATCAATCCTCTCGTATGTGTGGGCCCCGAACAGGTCCCTCTGTGCCTGTACCAAGTTCGCCGGAAGCCTTGCCCTCCTATAAGTATCAAAGTAAGAAAGGCTGGCGCACATACCAGGGGTACTAATCCCCGACTCGATAGCCAAACCAACAACTCTTCTCCATGCACCCTGGCGTTGTACCATCTCCCTTGCAAACTCCGGGTCCACAATCAAGTTAGGAAGACCCAGATTCCTCTCATATGCCTGCTTGATCCTATCAAGAAACCTAGCCCTTATGATGCACCCGCCTTTCCAAATCCTCGCCAGCTCCCCCAAGTTGAGGTTCCAACCTTTCTCCGCACTTTTCGCCCTAATCAAGTTCATTCCTTGGGCGTAGCTGCATATCTTTGACGCATACAAAGCTTGCCGTACATCATCGATCAGACGCTTCTTATCAACTGACCTCAAAGTTGGTGTCTCGAGCCCTGCCTGGTCAAGAATGCTCGCAGCATTTTCCCTCTCGTCCTTCAATCCACTGAGGTATCGACCATCGAGCGAAGCCGCAATTGTGGGTGCAGCAATTGAGAGCTCTGCTGCTTGCTGCACGGTCCACTTTCCTGTACCCTTCATCCCAGTCTTGTCCAAGATCTTATCCACCAACTCCCCCTCACTATGCTCATCCCTAACCTTGAAAATATCTGCAGTAATCTCTATCAAGAAACTCTCGAGCTCCCCCCGATTCCATTCAGCAAAAATATCAGCCAGTTCTTGATTCGACAATCCGCCAACAGTCTTCAGAACATCGTAAGCTTCTGAAATCAGCTGCATATCTCCATACTCGATACCATTATGAACCATCTTGACAAAGTTTCCTGATCCTCCCTCCCCAATGTAGGTCACACATGGGCCATCGTCAACCTAAACACAGTTACAGAAACAGCAATCCTAAATTATCCCAGAAAGATGAAATGTTCAAAATTAAGGGGAAGTGCAATAATTGGCTATAACCATTTGCTCAAAAGGATGCAGAAGTAACATGCTTCATGATCTAGTGCACAAGAAATAAGGACCAGGGGAGACATAATCATAACAGATAGCAGTGGCATCATGATATAAGAAGTACATGTTAAACATAATCGTTCGTGTTCATCATTAAATAACAATATTCTCATTACTTGGAATATAAGCTATCATGTTTGTATTAAAATTACGTCGAGCAAACACTTAAGTGAGAGTTCTTATTTTTGTTCTTTTCCATTTCGGGATACAGAATTCATGGTGTCTCAACCATCCAGATCCAGTGAACCTCACCTCTTAACCAGATTCGGAAGTATATGAATTTGATGTCCAAGGGTTCAAATACAGAGTTTCTGGGATGAAAATGTCTTGGGTGTCTCTCCCTTGTTTCTCCTGAATCATTGCAATGTAAGGACCTAAGGAAGGCACTTGGAAATCATGCAAAACTTCCTAAGAAAGTATAAATTTTGAGATATTAATCTAGGAAATTTACAGTAAAAACCATGCTACATAACAGCAAATCAGTTGTAACAGCAAATAGTCACAGTACTCGCAAACATTCAGGATACCCAACAATTTTATATGATAACTCCTTGGCGAATAGGACAGCTAGAATCTCGGAAGTAACGCTACAACTAGTATTAACAAGGATAATCCTGGATTTAGAGAAATTAGTCGAGGGAAATCTAGGTCAGCTAAGCCGTATCTTTACTCTTTATAAAGAGGCTTGAAAACGGCTCAAAAGGAGCGTCGAAGCCATATGTATGTCCTCACGTAATGAAAAATAAAAAAGATTAAATAAATTCTAACTAATTGTTTAACTACCTAATATTATCTAACTATAGTCAAACACCTCTAACTCATGTGGTTAAGGTGGGAGACATTCTCCTTTGCTAGATGGGTTCAATTCCATGGGACAACGGTATCTATAATAAATTCTAATTTTTTTAAAAATCAATATTTTTTTATGTAGTACATTACTATCTAGTGTTTCATAAAGCTCCTCTTGTAGTTGATGCCTAAATAACTTTAGCAAGTAATTAAGGTAAAAATTGTGACCATATAGTGGACAACTGTAAATAGCTAGAGATTTAGACAGACTTACAATATAACAGCATTGAACAAGATATACCTCTCTGTAGCAACAAATACTCGGGAGATATATCCCAACTTACGTAACTGCCCCCAAATAATTTACAAAAATATTCAGGAATAATCCAGATGAAGCTGAGAGTTAACACCTGTAGGCCAGTGGTCGCTAAAAATTTGGAGCACCAAAGGAAATTGAGACTTATATACCTGCAACCTTAAAATGGATATCCTAGATAACTAAATAAAGAAATATTGTTATAATTAAAATATATACACCCATCAGAAAGGCCACATAATACTAATAACTTGAAACAAGCTATCTACAAGACTATCGAATAATCAAAGCAAAACTTGGGCTATTAACACCGGAAACAACCAGGAAGATGGTTGATATTTGGGACTAATACAGTCATGCAACAACCTTATAAAAAAATACCACATAACCAAACACAGGCATTCCCCTTTATATGTAACCACATTCATCAGGACAGATTTTTCGTAATCCTTACAAAGGTTCAAAACAGATCTAACTTGCTTCCTGTGACCACCTCCCCAAATAGTCAGACAAGTCATTCAAGAAAAAATGAGAAATATCCATTTAAGAATTGTCCCTACCTTGATGCAACCTTACATAGAATAAGAAACAGATTTCTCATTTTTTCCCTACATATCAGCCTAAGTAAGAAATAGAAAGTTATTTCTGTAGCAACAAATGTGTAGGTAATGATTCCTGTTGCTGCTGCTCAGTTCGACTTACTAACTTGACTATGATCTATGAAACAAATCACGTCTGAATTTAAGAATTGTGTACAAGTGTTGTATTATAGCAGTTGTAGTAGAAAACCAGTCCAGTTGGGAATGTTGAACTACTATGTATCCGCCAACTTGACTATGATCTATGAAACAAATCACGTCTGAATTTAAGAATTGTGTACAAGTGTTGTAGTATAGCAGAGAACATTGTAGTAGAAAACAAGTCCAGTTGGGAATGTTGAACTACTATGTATAAGCCAACCTAAAGAGGGTATCTCAAATACACATACAAGATATCTTTAACCCTAGCAGCATGCAACAAGACAGACTTAATACTACAACAAATGTTCAGGAGATACATGTGTTGCCCACTACTGCTGCTATACAGTTTCGTATCATTTGGCTATTTGTGATAATTCTTATCAGAAACAAGATCTCTAAAGAAATATTAGGGAGCTAGATAAGCAAAAGTAGGGATTTTTTTTCCCTACTAAATGTCAACAAGTTACAGGGATTTTCTCGCTACATGAACAAATACTCGAGAAAACTTCCCCATAACAGTTGTTAAATAATAAATGATATAGAGAATACTAACAGAAATCTAACCTGGGTGAGAGTTGATGTTACCATAAGGCCTCGTTTGGTTCACGGATTTAAGGAACCAGGAAAGGAAAGTTGTTCCTTTCCTTTGTTTGGTAACCACAAACTTGGGAATCAATTTCCTGACAAGAGGAAAAATGGGAGGGAATATGGTTCCACTCATGACCCATAGGATTGATTTTCCCTCCTCCTTTCCCAACATTTATTACAAAAAATTATGACAAAACTAACCATGTGTTATTGTTTATTTTACCATTAACTCCTCGTATTCTGGGTCCCTTTGGATTTTCATAATGTCATTTTTATTTTAAAAGGTAAGGATATTATTGGAATATTGATATATTTTTGCTTTCCTTTTCTGCACCAACCAAACACTGGAAAGGAAATCAAATGGTCTTTCCTAGGTGGTTTCCTTGTTTTACCAAACAACGGAAAGGAAATGTGACAGGAATTCTACTTTCCCATTCCCATGGAAAGTACAAGGGAATCAATTTCCCTTCCGCGAACCAAACGAGGCCCAAGTGTTATTTACAAGAGATTCACTTTCTTAGCAAATTCCTTGAAAATTAAACACCACCAGATGGCATCTTTCACCAATACTCAACAAGATACACACACCATGTGTTGTCAGACAGTCAAATGCAAAAAGTGCACTCGAGGTACTATAAACCGTGTTTCGTCCAAGGAAAAAGGAAAGGCCGAATGAAGCAAGCCGTCATTCTATTAAAATATTTCACACAAACTCAGTCATATATAGGAAAACCAATATAAGACATAATTACATAAACATATTGAGATTAGTTTTATCAAAATAGACTTCAAAAGGCATACTTAAGGGGTGCATTTGGAGCAGGATTACCCGATCCAGATCTGGATATGAATCCGATTACAAGCGGATATGGATAGATAATTTTGTGGATTCGGTTGGATTCAAACATGAATTTGGTTTATCCGAATCTTTTTATCTGGATACGGATATGGACTCCACTCCATTATCCGAAACCGAATTCGAATGAGTCCGAATACCTATATAAATATATAAGTTATATTAATATATCTACTTCTCTCACAGTATGGAGCATTATATGTGACTAAAATTATTATACTTGGAAGTACACATAATTACTCAAACTTAGGATAATTAATACTTAACTAAACTTATATAAAATCATCAATTCTGTCAAGAATCCAAACTTTAGTTTCTCCAAAACCCTATTATATCCTATTTGTATTCACATTCACTTACCCATATCCATGTCCGATCCAAATCCGGATCCATTTTTTCTGGATCAAGGTTCGCAGTATCGGTATCGGAATCGATATCGGACCATTCCTATGAGTATCGGGATCGGTGGTATCGGCAATATCGACATTTTCGGATCGGTGTATCGAATTTTTTGGTATCGAAAAGCAAATAATTATTAATAAATTATGAACATTTTAGAAAATATATTTTATACATCTAAACATAATTTTAAGTATTTCTAGTGTTGTTTCTTAGTATTTTTTAAATTGAATGAAATAATAGTCACCCCTTGCTGATTAGTTTTCATGCGATAGATAAGTTTTCTTCTTTTACATGCTTTTACGAACTTACTATGCTTTTACACCCTTGTTGTTGGTCTTTTTCGTTCAATTTTCATTGTCGAACTAACCGGAAAAGAGACCTCCAATGTCGGTATCGGTCGGTATCAGGTATCGGTCGGTATCAGATCGGAACATGTCAAACCGTATCAGTATCGGCCGTATTAGATCGGTATCGGATCGGTATCGGCTGATACTATAAACTATGCTGGATATGGTTATTGATTTCATATCTGAACAATATTTGTATTTGTATTCATTATTAGAAAACAAATACAGATATGGTAATACCGTAATAGCGGTATACAATCAGTATCCAATCCGAATACACCCCTAGCTATAATTCACTGCTTACTATAGAACAAAAAGGAATCATTTTACTAAGCTAAAACCTAAAGTCTTCAACATAAGTAGCTTGGGTCCAATAGTTGAAGAAAGACTCCCAACTTTTTTTTATCAGAAAATCCATGTGATTTCTTTCAACAAATACTAATCCATTGAAAACTAATACCCCTTCGTTGCTACTATTAGAAATGTAGATTTTATACTTCTGTCAAATGATACAGTTGTAGACAACTCACAATAGCTCGCTCAAAAAGTAAAAAATATGAGGTCATTTAACTCCGAAGATTATCGCGTCTTAATAATCTAAAAGGTGTTCCCTTTGAAGATATCGCATCTTAATAATCTAAAAGTGTTCACTTAAACCCTAGAGAAGTGTGTCTCATTGAAGACAGCAAAGGCCTGTAATTGTATAACTCATTGAAGATGGCTGAGGTGCCATGTCTCATTTGTGCCTCGCCTTTCTGCCTAGACATTCGCCTTGACAACACTGGTCCCAGCTATAAGCTACAAGAATAGGAGAAATCTAGGAAGAAAATTCCTATTGATGTTGCCAAAAATCAGTCACACTTAAATTTTTATGTTATTTCCCTTACATGTTGCTTGGTGAGGGCACAACCAAATTGGAAGAGCACATGTACTGAGATTCACTAATTAAAGACAGTAGAGTCGGATAGCAGCCTTCTAGTGCCAACAAATATTCAAGAAATAACTTGAGATTACTTCTTATAACCTTACCAAACTATTATACTAAAAATATGATAAATTATTGAGAATCTGAGAGTGACTTATAACATCAAACATAAAAGAGTATATTAAATGTACACAGAACAATAACCCACCAATATTTTCAACCATAAATTAGTTTGGCTGCACTTGTGATGTGTAATTGAATGTCCTAGAAATCTGAAAACAGTACTATATACAGGATACCCTATAATACCAAATTCAAGATTCTATTTTTAAAAATCAGAACAAAAGGAGTACAAACTTCCTCGCTTGTAAGACAAAATACTCTTAAGATAACTAGAGACAAGCATTTCCCAAGAGAACCAATGGCGAATAAAACTCACAAAGAAATTGAACAAAAAAATCAGCTGCACTGCACTATACTTGAGATGCAATATGTAATACCTAAGCAATATAAATATAAAAAAAAGGCATCCTACAATACTAATTTAAGGATTTTCTCACAACCAACAGCATTCACAGATGATATAGACTATTCATCGTATATGCGCTTCCTAAGACCCTAAACTGGAAAATTCACAAATAATTCCTCGCTACATACCAAGAAAAGCACCCTGCAAATATCCTAAGATGCATTGATTGCATAGCAGCCATAGAATTCATTGAATAGTTCAACTACATAATAGTAGCAATGGAAGTCAACCATCCCTCACCACACAGGGTTCTAAGCAAAATCCAGACTCCATACACATATTTCAACATAGAGGGGTATCCACCTTCCGAGTGAAGTAGTACAAATATGGCTAGTACTTTTACATCTGACTTATCCAAATAGTTTACATATAGTACGCAAAAGAATGCTCTAAACTTTCAAAATTATGGGTTCAAAATTCAAATTATATTCGTACATAACTACTTAGCCTTCTGTAATAACATCCTATCTGAGTTTGTAACCCCTATATTGCACAGACACAAATACGACAAGGCACGATATGAACATAGGCGGGAAACAGATTTTGGCATGTCCTGGTGTACTTCAAATGTGTTCCTAATACAGCATAGTGCACACCATTAATAGTGACCACTCCTTATCATGCCCTATAACCCGACATATCCGTCTAAACAGTATGATATCTTACAATACACTTGACTTCCTTGGTCTTATTTGCCAAGACACAATCTAAGTTCGGGTCATCAGTTACAGGTGTCACATTGATTTCAGTGTGTCACAGTGTACACAACGTAAACAAATTATGGTTGTCCCTGCTGACTCTAGGTGTTCACTTAAACCAAAAATGCTCATTGGGTCCATAAAATCTTCAAATGCACTTAAAAATAGGAACCACTAACACCCCAAAAATCAGTGCCATGTTCGTGTCATGTCAGGCACACATTGGACGTGACGCGACAAAATGTGTGCCACGTTTGTGTCATATCCTTGTACAATATCTTAGAATGCATTACCTGAAATCAGCGAATATGGGTGTGACATTTGGAGTCCCCTGATTCGACACATGCTACGTGCTTTTAGATGTGTGTTTTCCTATATATCACCAGATAGTAACATAGTTTTTATATATCAGCAGACACAAGTTTCAACGTTGCTTTTCACCTGTCGTAGTGTATGTCAGTGAACTAATTTTGGTTGCCCATGCTTCGTAGGTACCCCGCTTTAACCAAAATTGCTCGTCGAGTCCCTCCGAACTTCCAATGCGCTTTCACCTAGGAGTCACTGACACTCCAAAAGTTGTGACGTGTCCATGTCACCTATCGTGTCGTGTCATACTTGTGTCCGTGCAACATAAGAAGCTAGCAAGCATTTAGATCTGCATCCAGAACAGCGTATATATATACCTGAGCCGCGACTTTTGAGAGGATATCCTGAATATTCTGGTACGCCTTGAGCGATCCCCCCGGCATCAGCGAGGGCCCGTTCCTGGCACCCTCCTCCCCTCCCGACACCCCCATCCCGAGGTACAGTATCCCCCTCGCCGCCGTCTCCCTCATCCTCCTCTCCGTGTTCTCGTACCACTCGTTCCCGCCGTCGACGATGGCGTCCCCCGGCTCCAGGAACTCGGAGAGAGTGGCGATGGTCTGGTCTACGGGGGCTCCGGCCTTGACGAGGATGACGACGGAGCGGGGGCGGGAGAGGGAGAGGACGAAGTCGCGCGGGGAGTGGTGGCCGGTGAGGGGGAGCCCGCCCTCGGCGGCGGCGCGCTGCACGGTCTCGTCGACCTTGGAGGGGGTGCGGTTGTAGACGGAGATCGGGAATCCCTTGTCGGCGACGTTGAGGGCGAGGTTCTGGCCCATCACGGCCAGGCCGGCGAGGCCGATGCGGGAGAGGACGGCCGACTCCATTGATTGACTTTCTAGGGTTTTTTAGGTTAGGGTTAGGTCTTGGACAGGAGAGAGAGAGAGAGAGGGGGAGACGGTTGTAGAAGAAGAAGAAGAAGGAGAGAGAGAGAGAGAGAAGGGAGAAGGTTTGGTGAAGAAATACCAGCAAGTATCGGTTTACAAATGGGACCCTATGTGACTGTTAAATTGCAAATATTTGTATTTTGCATAAGTTTATTTTTGAGAACCCGAGCCTCTTTTTGTCATTAGATAAGGGAATGAATGTTTGGGGGTGTTTTGTGAGAGAATGCCATCCGTGATTTTGTAGTTGACGGACTCGTCGAGGCAGCCAGGGGGCAAAACTGAAAGTGTGTTTGTTCTTTGGATGCAACAAACTTTGTTTCAAACTAAAATAAGAAAGATGGTGACGGTCTCGTCGAGGCAGCCAAAGGCCGTATAAATTATCGACCCAAATGGCTTTGTTTGCGGAAAGGAAAGGAATGGGAAGGAAATCAATTCCTTGTATATATTTTTTTGGGAAACTAAAATTTTCATTAAATTTTTTTTTTTTTTTGATACATAGAAATGTTAAGAAAATTGAAAAAAAAATGAATATTTTAACAACAAAAAAATTGGCATGCAAACATAAAAAAGTAATAATTTTTTTTCAAACCCTATAATTTTGCGAATCAAACCAAGCCTAAGTTTCAACAAAATACAACTGTACAATTCACGATTAATTATTCAGAAATCCACCCCTAACAGCCATCTCTAATGGGAGTTTCTATCTCCACTATTTCTATCATAGAAATTAAATTTAGAAAAAAATTCCTCATTGGTGGTTTCTATTTCAATTTCTATCGTGTGTTACGATTGTGTAGGATGAAAATTTTACATGAGGATTTCTACATAGAGAAACTCTCATTAAAAAAATTATTTTTCATATCAATTAATATTGGACTCTGCATCATTAAATTGATTATTTTATTTGTTGTCACAAAGGATATAAATATTTAGGGTATTTAGTAACAGGGACTTATAATAGTAGATATTAGGATTTGTGTCTCCAAAATGACCGTCGTTAGGATTTGGGTCTCAAAATTACTGGTCATTTTCAAGACCCAAATTCTAATTTTAACTATTATATTAGACCATGTTAATCAATAACCCAAATATTTATCATATCAATTACTATTGGCCCCCACATCATTAAATTGATCTTTCATTTGTTAGCACATAGGATATAAATGAAAAACCATTGGAGAGTATTTATTTTTGTTTTATGTGCAACTTCTATGTAGAAACTCAACCAACTAGAATAGAAATTTACAAAGTACAATGACAAGTGTGATAGAAACTTAACTTTAGAAATCCTCATTGGAGATGGCCTCAACAAAATACAAGCAAATACACACATGATTTAATGCTTTATTGAGGGTTAAGAGAGTTAAGTGAGGGAGAGAAAAAAAAATCATGTTTCATTTGAGGATGCGGGTTTAGGAGGGGGTTATAAGGGTTAAATAAGAATTTGTTTAACCCTATTTTATATATTTTTTTCAACCCTAAACCTGAGGGTTAACCAGAGGGATTGAAGGATTTTGTTTAAAAATTTATAAGTACCCCTTATTTGTCATATAAAATATCATAACTTTCTTCTTCTTGCTTTAACATGATACTCCGTAGGTTCTTAATTTGTGAAAATATTTGACAAGTTCTAATTAAAAATTTAATCAAATTCACTGACACCCGCCTATGTTTTGTTTATTACGCGGACCTTCCATAGTTTGAAAATAAATAAACTGACATCACCCTATGTTTTGTGTTAAATACACGGACCACCCCTAAGTTTTATAATTTATGTGAAATATTTTACACTGACCATCCCTACTTTATATATACTAATAATGTACACGTGCGAATTTTTTTGAAAAAAAATTAAATATAATTTATTATAAAAACTATCAAAATTAGGATTTGAACTAAAACAACCAAGAAAAATACCTTGTATGTAAACCATTTGAGTTAGACTATTCAATTGTAAATATATCTTATTAGATAGTTAAATACTTAGTTATATATTTTAAATAATTAGTGGAGTATTTAGGTAGTTATTTATTATTATTTATTAAATTTATTTAAATAGTTGATGATATTCGCAAGGCTTAGACGGCTCACTTTTGAGCCGTTTTGAAGCCTCCTTATATATACTAGTAATATGCACGTGCAAATGCACGTGCAAAAAAATGTTAAAAAATTAAATATAAATATTTATTATAAAAAATTATTGAACTTAGGATTTGAACTCATACAACCAAGAAAAATACCTCCTACATTAACCACTTTAGTTAGGCTATTTAGTTGTAAATATATTATATTAGATAATTAAATACTTAGTTTTTTTTTAAATAGTTAGTGGAATATTTATGTAGTTATTTAGTTATTTATTATTACTTTTTAAATTTATTTAAATGGTTGATGATATACACGGCTTAGACGGCTCAATCTTGAGCCGTTTTGAAGCCCCTTTATAATAGTAGAGACTAATCACGTTTACGTGCGTTGCACGTATAAAAAAAATCAATAATAGTATTAATAAAATATATAAAAATTTAAATTATATGGAATATTTTAAAATAGAATTTGAATATATTTTAATATGGTATGTTATGATTATTTTTTTAAATTTTTGATATGTGTTTTATTAGATAATGTTATGTAGTTAGTTTAAACATAATTTTGATTTTAAATATATTATAGTATCTGGTGGTTATTAATTTTTTACATGAGGAGAGAGGGTTTGATTACCCATATAGAAAATAAGAAATCTAGTTAATTTTAAAATCCTTTTTTTTAAGAAAAAATGGTTGATGATATACACGGTTTATACGCCTCACTTTTGAGCCTTTTTGAAGTCTCATTATAATAGTGTGTGTGTGTGTGTGTGTGTGTGTGTGTGTGTGTGTGTGTGTGTGTGTGTGTGTGTGACACGGGGTGTCGGTGTATTTATTTTTAAACTAGAGGACGTTCGTTTAGTAAACATAAAACATAATGCGTATTAGTGTAAATAGCATGCCCTAACTCATCTCTACCCTAGAATGTTCTTAGAGAATGTTAGATTGTTAGATTATATTTATAATGTAAATATGGCCCATAACCCATAAGCCCACATGTAGACACTATATATATTGTAACAAATCCTAGCAATGAGAACAAGGCATTATTATTTCCTACATGGTATCAGAGCATTGGGAAGAAAGCAATGTTCTGATCTATGTAGGAAATAATAATGCCTTCTTTTTATTGCTAGGGTTTGTTACAATATATATAGTGTCTACATTTGGGCTTATGGGCCATATTTACATTACAAATATAATCTAACACCCCCCTCCCTCGCATGTTAGATTTTATGTGGATGATATGAAAGCATCTAAAGCACCTGAGTCATTAGGTTGAGGGGATCGACTATTCAGAGACATTTGCCCCGGTAGCTAAGATGCCTACAGTTCGGACGTTCTTGGCTATTGCAGCTGTGAGAGGCTGGACTTTGCACCAGATGGATGTGCACAATACTTTTCTTCATGGAGATCTGACAGAAGAAGTATATATGAAGTTGCCGCCAGATTTTTCGCATAGTGAACCCAATAAAGTGTGTCGCCTGCATAAGTCTCTATATGGATTGAAACAGGCACCACGTTGTTGGTTTGCTAAGCTTGCTGCTTCTCTAATATCTATGGATTTGTTCAATCTCATTCTGATTATTCCCTTTTCTCTCTTTTTAAAGGGACGGTAGAGTTGCATGTTCTGATCTCTGTGGATGATATGATTGTGTCTGGTAATGACTCAGGTGTTTTAGATGCTTTCAAAAAGTACCTTAGTTCATGCTTTCACATGAAGGACCTTGGTGTGTTGAAGTACTTTCTTGGTATAGAGGTGGCTCGGAGTGCAGAAGAAATTTTCTTGTGTCAAAGAAAGTATGCTTTGGACATCATTTCAGAATACGGCTTGATGGGGTCTCGACCTGCTGGTTTTTCCATGGAGCCCAATCACAAGCTGGCAGAATCGACTAGTCCAAAGATGGAGGATGCAGAGCTTTATCGGAAGCTGGTTGGGAGGTTGATTTATCTATCATTTACTCGCCCTGACTTAGCCTATGCTGTGCATATCTTGTCTCAATTCTTACAGGAGCCTCGACAAGATTATTGGCATGCTGCTTTGAGAGTTGTCAGATATCTCAAACATGCACCGGGACAAGGTATTCTTTTGAAAGCTGATTGTGATCTCCGTCTTTCTGGTTGGTGTGATTTCGACTGGGCAAGTTGTCCCTTGACTCGCCGCTCTGTTACGGACTAGTTGGTGTTTCTGGGGGGTCTCATATTTCTTGGAAGGCCAAGAAGCAACCAACTGTTTTCCGATCTTCCGCTGAAGCTGAATACCGATCTATTGCTGCGCTTGTTTGTGAGTTGAAATGGTTAAAGGAGTTATTGGTGTGTTTGGACGTTCGTCAGGAGTCTGCTATGTCAGTGTATTGTGACAGTCAGTCAGCCCTGCACCTGGCTCAGAACTCCGTATTTCATGAGCGCAGTAAGCATATTGAGGTGGATTTGCATTTTGTTCACGATGCAATTAGAGATGGCACCGTAATAACCTCGCATGTTCCTACGTCTACTCAACTGGCTGACATCTTCACTAAGCCCCTTGGAAAGCATGTGTTTGATTCTTTCCTTCCCAAGTTGGGTATTTGTGACTTGCATGCTCCAACTTGAGGGGGAGTGTTAGATTGTTAGATGATATTTGTAATGTAAATATGGCCCATAACCCATAAGTCCACATGTAGACATTATATATATTGTAACAAATCCTAGCAATGAGAACAAGGCATTATTATTTCCTACAGAGAAGCACATTAGACCATTGGTTTAAATGGTAAACATAATTTCATGTTGCTGCCATAAGCAATACAACCAGAATAACATACCTGCTATATGTCATCAGCATACTGAGGATATACTGTTGGCGCTGCTTCCGGTTACAAAATTGAAGGTTCGTTTTCTAACATGTGGGCTATAGCTTGGGTTCTTTGCATTATCGGCGGTCTCTAGGGCTAGAGTAGTCTAAGTCTAAGTTGGTTTATCATAAAAAATACTACAAATTCGATTAGTTTCATAAGTCGATTAATAATTTAAATTTTCATCGTGTATTCCACGAGCGATATGCTCGTGCGGTACTGGGCACACAATTCGAGAAAATCATGAGATCAAAATTAAACATGAAATTCATGCTAGTTATACCGATATGTATCAAACACAAACACATGAGGCACACAAGTAAAATATATGGTACCGATACCAAAAACATGATAAACCCAAAAAATATACAGTAAGCATAAAAATACTGATACCATACAAAATATGGATACCGAAAGACGGGGTTTACATCCACAAACATAGCTTGATCAGTCAACTGCTTCGTGCTATCAAACACCAAATCTAGGTAGTAAAGTTTTTCTTGTTTAACCCCATAACCAATCGTCTTCCTTTTTCGAATACATTGAACACCAAAAAATTAGGCCAAAAAAATCACAATACCATGTAAGACGAGGGTTATACAAGCAACCAAGAACAAATTATAATTCAGTAGTGGAACAACTTAGAACATACTCCAAATTCAAATGATTAACAAGGACAATCGAACTCTTGCCAGCGATCGGGTTGGATGTTCCATCAACAGTAGATATACTAGTTTTGGTGGAGGGGTTATAGTTTCTGGACCTGCCTAGAATCGAAATTCATATGATCTGTAGCAACAAAAATCAATTATCCATGTATCCAAGTGTAGAGTTCTGCCCAACTCTCATAGCAACGAGAAATAGAGAGTGGCCAGGTTGACCACACTGCTCACACTTTCGGTCGGAAGGGGACAGATCGGGTCCGATTGTGGTTCATGGGTTAACTCATTCACGGGCACAGGACCGATTAGGTGTTGGCCGGTTCGAACGGCCAGTGAGTGCACTAGTGTCGGCATCTTCAAATTTCCCATTCATCTTATATCGGCGAAAAGCATCCCGACGGATATACACACAGGCTTCTTCAAACTCGGGAATATGATCTTTGCGTAAAATTTCACCTCGAACCCGAAGTCGAGACCAACCGTAAAGATATGCACTCTCTGGAGTTCAATGTATTTTTCTTCATCCTTTATATCTAGGATCCGCTCTAAGCTCATGGAGGCCATAGAAGAACTTTCAAAATTGAACCCCATATATAATATAAAAAAACTAAAATAAAAATAAATTAAAAAACATAGAGTTTACAACCAAGAAGTGAACTAAGGATCTTTAGTATACAAATCTAACGTACTAACTAATACACTATAATAATTTTTCTTTTTGTCAGATCAATGGGTTCTTCTTCGGGGAGCCGTTGCTGGAAGCGACGACATATTGTGTGTTTTTTACTCGCCCCCAATGGGGCTCGAACTCCGACCACTTGGGCCGCATGCATCTCTCATATATATAAAATTTTATTCAAGCCTGCACCAGCACTTGTATCTCATTGCATCCGGCCCGCACTCACATTTATTTCTCCACGTGGAATAAAATGTTCTTCTGCCTCACCGCATCCGGCTCTCATTCACATTTATTCCTCCACATGGAATAAAATGTTCTTCTGCCTCACCGCATCCGGCCCGCACTCACATTTATTCCTCCACATGGAATAAAATGTTCTTCTGCCTCGCCGCATCCGGCTCTCATTCACATTTATTCCTCCACATGATATTAAGCATCCGGCCCGCACTCACATGTATTTCCCCACATGGAATAAAATGTACTTTTGCCGTTGCTCGAACCCACAACCTCTTGGGAGGATGTGCCTTACTCTAACCACTTGAACTAAAGGTCATTGACAATATATATATATATATATATATATATATATATATATATATATATATATATATATATATATATATATATATATATATATATATATATAAACTCTTAATTACAATTGATATAGAAAACATATTAAGAAAATAAATCACAATACAATAAATTTTAATATTATATTTAGAGTGCGTTTGGTATACGATTTTTTTTATTTTCGAGAAATTTAAAATGGAAAGCCTATTCCCATGTTTGTTTAGCTTATAAAAAATTATTTCGAAAATTTACCAATTCCCTCGTAAACAATTTATCCTCAAACATGGATATCCTATCCCTTAAGAATAGGAGTATGTGGATATATATTTTTTGTCCAGACAAAAATGTTTGTAAAATTTATTTTGGTTTGTTTCATTTTTTTGGTTTTTTTTTTTTTTAAATTTTTTTTTTCTTTCAGTTTTTGTAATCTTCTTTTATTTTTTCAGAATTTTTTAAAGATTTTTCCGTTGTTTTTTGTGTTATCTCGTTTTCTTAATTTTTATTTTCAATTTATTTATATTCTTTTTATTTTTTTTTCTCAAAAATATTGATCCAACATGAAAATATAATTGTTCAGAAAACTTATAATTACAAATAAATTAATTTGTAATTTTTCTGAAATATATAATACTCTATTACATAGAGTATTATGTTCCGTTAGTTTCGATATGCACATTCCTCTTCGAATATGTTTGGAAAATTCTACATGCCTTCAAAAATTGCTTAGGACAGCCTTTTTTTTCTTTATTTAGAAGTTTGCCGGTCATTGTTTTTGCTTGAGGGCAGTCCAAATTTTTTGCTTTAGGACTGTCAACAAAGTTTATAGTCCTACTATAATGTAGGAATGACAACAAAGTTGATACTCCTACCTTTGTTTTAGGACTGTCAACAAAGTTGATAGTCCTATCATAATGTAGGACTGTCAAATTGGCAGTCTTATTAGATATTAGAAATTGTCAACAAAGTTGACAGTCCAAATTGAAACTCATTGTCAGTATATTAAAGTCCACAATCATTTAGGATCGTCAAGAAACTTGACAGCCCTAAATTGCGATAGGACTGTCAGCTAGTTGACAGTCCTAATTAGATTTCATTGTCAACATATATTTTGGCTCCCAATCATTTAGGACTGTAAGAAAATTCTAAAGTCATGCTTATATACAGGACTGTAGGATTTTCTACAGTCCCACAGATACTATACGACTGTAGAAAATTTCTACAGTCCTATATAAACTATATGACTGTAGAATTTGCCTACAGTCCTGTTGGTTTGAATTTCGACTGTTGATATTGTTCGATTTTTTGAAACCCTAAATTTAAAAAGTTCGTATATCAACCCTAAATTAGTTCTAAAACTATTATATCTAACTATTTTAGGCATCGGCTTTGCTATTCCTAGAACCAAATGCTTACAATTTTCTTACAACCGCCAGGTGTCGGACTTCGTTTGGAGGAGGGAGGGGGGAGTGGTGGGGTCGGATGGAGCCCATGTAGCAAGGGGTGAGAGGGGAGGTGGGACCCATGTGTAAGGGGTGTGAGAGAGGTTGTAAGAAGATTGTAAACATTTGGTTGTTGACTTAGCATTTTCTTTTAGACATTGCTTGGAATTGGAGGAGGAGGAAGAGAGAAAGGGAGGGTTAGGAATTTAAAGAAAGAGAATATAAATTTAGAATGAAAATTTTGGGAATGTTTGGAAGAGGGGGGGGGGGGGGGGGGGGGGGGGGGGGGGGGGGGGGGTGGACAACCCAAAGTAAGAGCATCCACAGTAAATACACTCCAAATACATACTTCAAATTATTAACAATTTTGTAAATTACTACTTTTAGAGTGTCTTTTTGACATTGTCACACAATTGTACACTCCAAACAAATATTCTAAATTAACATCATTCCTTTTTTTTCTCTCTCTTTATTTTCCTTTTATGTTTGATAAGGTTTTTTTTCTCCCTTTTTTATTCTTTTATTATTATTTTTTTCCTTGTTTGGTAAATGATTAATTTGGTAATCTGGAGTCTCTCCTACATTTTGACACTTGAAATTTTTTTTTACTGTAGATGTTCTAAATTTGAAACTGTCCTGAGAAAAATTGTAAAAAATCTGAACAAAATATAAAGTGCCTTTATAATTTCTCATATGATTTACCAAGATTATCATTTGGGCGTGGTAAAGAAGGAAAGAACGAAAAAGACAAAAAGGAAAGTGAAATGGCAGCAAAAATACACCATAAGCTAGCTCAAGCCGTGGAACTCCTCAGCACACCACTTTATTAGTTCCGTTGAAGAAGAAACTTCTTTTCTCCCGCGGTGCTCCTCTGCAGCCATAGAGTTTTCGACTCCAACGCAAAGATTTGCCAAATTTTCACTCAACCCCCCCTCTTCTTTGACTTCTCATGGCTTCTCTCCTCCTTCCTTCGTCTTCACTCTGGACCAGAACCCTTCCTCTTCAGGGGAGCGCGAGGAGGGGGAGTCGGAGGACGATCGGCGGAGTTAGGGTTCCGGCATGTCGAGCCGGAGCGTCTCCCGTGGTCTTTCGGGGCCTCGACGCCGACGACTTCCGCCATCCTCTCGACAAGCAGGTGGATCTCTGGTTCTAGTCGACATATTTTTTTTCCTTCTTGGGTGGCGATTTGATTGTTGGTTGGTGTTGGTGCAGAATACTCTGCTGCTGAGCGCGATACCCGGTCTCAATCAACTGGGAAAGGCTCTGTTAGGTATTCGTTTGATTCATTCATACATACATACATACTACATGTTTCCGTATTTCTTTTACGACTAGAAATCCCTTAATTCTCATTAAAGAATATTGCAATCTCCCGTAAGTCCTTTCCGACACAGACGCTTCGAAGTGACACTACAAAAGATACACTGGGACACAGTCGTCTCAGCGTAACCATGTCCATCTTGAATTGGCAGTATGCATGCCCGTACTACAGACACCAAACCTTATCTCAACTCGTGTCGCGTTTGTGACTATGCAACATAACACCAAACACTCAATAATCTTGTTAAGAAAAAGAAAATAAAAATATGGTGGCAATAATTGATAATGCCCCTCAGTGCAAAAGGAGATTACTCCAATAACACGATGAAGGATCAATCCAAGTCCAATGAGCCAGGAACTAATAAATTTTGTTGCAGCTATAAGATATCAAAGTCGCAGACGCAACTCCTAAAGAAACCCAAAAGTTCTGATTACTACTATTCTTGTATCAAAGTCCGCTATTTTGTTCGCTAATTCATTATTGAACAAAATCTGAGTTAAAGTTGCTTGGAAAAAGACACATGCTTTTATTATGAATAAACCAGCATTTTCGGACCTAAGCTAGACTTCGGCATTCTTAGAATTAGAGGTCAACTCTCAGACAAATACAAAGGCACCTTTCCATGGTCACGAAAGTCAACTGATGATGTTGCCAGATTATACTTCTATTCTAGCTCCTCTCCCAATTGGAAGCACCCACAACTTGTATTTCCTTCCACCAATATGAAATACTTCAACTTTAGGATGAACAAATACAAATACTGTGAATGGGACTCATGCTTCTAATACTAATAAACCAGTAACTAAGATGAACAAATAAGAAGACTATAAATAGGATACATGTCCTTAACATTAATAAACTGGGAACTTTCCAAGTGGAAACTATTAATAAGACAAACTTTCATTTTGGAACAAATATGAAAGGCATTACCCTTGGAGGGGAATATCGCTTCTAAATTATGGAGGAACATATGTTTTCCACAGTGAGTACCATTGGGAACACCAACAAAATTAGACTCTCTAAAGTTTCTGTTGGGCTTTCAACCAGTTAGGACAAGGAGAAGATAGGAAAAAGCTAACCATCACAAACAAGAATGTCATTCATGTTATTAGTGTGGAAAGAAGGGCTATTATCTTTTATTTAGGCTTTTGAATGTGTCCTAAAAAAGGTGGAAGTGGACCCTATGGTGGTGGCCCCATTCTTGTATGGAGCTATCTTATGCTCCATAGCTGACCAGATTACGATGTGAGAAGGCTTGGATGATGATGATGATGATGATGATGATGATGATGAGACTCTATGTTAGCAGCCAAAGTTCACATGGCCAATAAGACTCCATGCTGGTTATCATATTTTCGACACCAATGCACATGTGTAATATTAATAATAATTTCCTCAAGGGTGGTGAATAAAGGTTCAAAATATTGGTTGAAATTTGTACTGAAATTGCTGAAACCATCATAAGTACTGAAACCGATTGATTGAAAACCAACAAACCCCCAGAATTGATACTCGCAGGAAGGGGCTTAAACCGATAGCGAAAGTGATACTGCAAACCGTGTCATGAACTAGCCACAAATGGCTAGTCTATGTTGCATAAATATGAATAGGATACAACATGAGAAATTGCTCTGTTTCACTTTTGAATTACGTTTTGTCAACTTCAATATTCTGTAATTTGTAACTCTTCTAGGTTTTTATTCTACTATCTGCTAGAGACTGAATTATATAACTTTGTGTTTAAGGCTGTAAGCATGATAAATTAGGGTGTGACCAAATCCATGAGGCTCCCGTTAACATCTATTAACATCTCTAGGGAATGCATTATGTTTTTGTCATTTCATGTAAGCACGACTTCTTTCCTTCTTCATGTTAGGTAAGTAGCAGGATTGAACTACTTGGTCGAGGGGACTTGTTTCACTAATTATATTTAGTGAAACACGTGGGATATATAATCTCACTGTTTTATCTCAAAAAGTATTCATGGTTGAGTCTGTTAACTTGATAATTCTGAAACTAAAAGTATGCAGTTTTTTCCACTCATTTGCAATCAACTAATTATATAATTATAGCGGAAATATTAAAGAATATTGGTATCTGTCATGGAAAATGAGTTCCTGTTACTTTGTTTTATATTCACAAAGGCAATTCAGGTGAATGTTGTCATTATTGCAGGACCACTTGCAGAGCAGATCATGGTTCTTGAGAATATAGGAACGTCCGTTTTGGTTGCTGAAGATCAGGTTTCTTGACTTGACTTTCTTATAAGATTGAAGCTATTTCTTTTTTTTTTTCAGGATATGGGACGGAGTGCCTTCTGGGCATCCCTCCTTCAAGTAACTCATAGGTCCCCTCAATCGCCGGGGCGGGGCTCGGGTCAATCGCTCTTTACTAGTCCGAAGGGCACCATGACCCTCCTTTTCTGGATACGGGTAGAGTGCCTTCTGGGCGTTGCTACACAAAACTTTGATCTTTTTTACCCAGAAGGTCTATAGTTCGAGTCCGTGTAGCCCTAGTTTCACTTTTGTCTGGTTATTCTATTTCCTTTTTGAGTATAGTAGTTTTCATTTCCTCGTTATGCCCACCAATGTGATAACCATTACAGATGGTCAAATCTATTTGGAAACAAAGATCTTTTATCGCAAAATTAGACATGCAATTAAAGTTGTCTTATCTGTCAGTCGCGTTGGGTTATCACTCAGTTAAGAGCTATGGAACAAGTCTATCGTAGTTTAAAGCTGAATTGGTATCTTGTAAAGTGGTCGCCTTTGCTTATTTTAAGTCGGACCATGATGCTGCGACTCAAGCATTACTCGATGTTACTCAATAGAGGTGCATATGTTTTAACAGAGGAGGATATTTTCAACCTTCAAAAAGTTCTAATTGCATTAGATAAATTTCTAGTCAGGAGTTTAGGTAGTCATCTGACTTCCGGTCAACTATCAGTTGTCAAAGTAAGGAATAATTTATAAGTAGGGACATGCAAAATTGGAAGAAAGGAAAGAGGGAACACTTTGATTCAGGTTGTCACCTCCAATAACTTTTGAAATAAACATGCCTTGGACAACATTAAAAAAGTGGAATTAGGAATTACTAAGATAAGGTGATATGGTTCACAAGGGAGTCAAAATGGAAATCTTATTGTTCTAGTGGCTGTTTGTTTAACCAAAATTTCTCCAATCGTGGAAAGATCTTTTCTTTCTTGAAATTTTCATGGGGCTATGCTAATAGTAAAAAATCTAACAAATACACATTTTGGCGAGATCTACTTGCTTGGGTACCCTTTCCGCATATCCTTGAGAATGAAAATGAGCTTTTTTATACGCAATTATGACTGAATTGTAGCATGTGATTAATTCAATTAAAGATATCGGACTGATAAGAAAGAAGATGTAGATAATCTCCGACACGATGCGCAACGCCTCATGCAAATTCCTACGTCAGTCGATTGATGCACACATAAGGAGAGCTTGTCCATCTCCGTCGGGCATCTCTCTTTCTTTCTTTTGTTCTTTTTCATAGTACCCATTAGTAAAACTAGGAGATTCAGTTGTTTAACCATAGGCATTGAAATTGTTCATTAGAATCTTGTTTAATTCATATCTCGAATTCCGTTAACCAAAACGAAGATCCGTTGATTCCAGCGAACTCGTGTCACTGAAATCTACAATCTAACCAGACGCATCATCGATTTGAGACAATTGACTTTTGATAACGATTTTACCTTGATTTGTGTTTCGCAGTTCTTGGACTTCAAAATTCGAGATATAAACTTAATTTCCTGCTTTAAACCATAAAATTCATCATTAAATATAAACTTAATTTCCGTTGAATTCGACGTGAGCGCATAGTTATTGACATGGGGTTCGGCATTAGAAATCAATGTCGAAGATTGGCTAGAGACGACCTAGTCGTTTGTAGGAGAGTCACCCGAGTCTAGTGCTACACCTTCCCCCGAATTTTTCCATTCTCTATGGACTCTATCCGACTTATCTTTCTTAGATAGTTGGACTTTTGTTTTCCCTCTTTCCTCGGTGTCAACACTCTGTAAGACCTGTCTCACATACAAGAACTGGATTAATGAGGGTTGAGCTAGCATACTAGCTCAAAACTACAACGTATATAATCGTTTATTTCTCATTAACAACTTGTTTAAGGCCTTACTGTTGGCCCAATGATTGTATCATGTTTTTGAATATGGTTAATATGTTAAGTTTAGCATTTCTTTATCACTAATCTTCATAGTATCGCTATAGCATTTCTACTTATACTTATACCTTTGGTGATATATGCCTATTGGTTTACATATTAGTGATATGAGCTTATCTATCTTAAACTTAATCGGGTTCCCAAAATCAAAACTATGTTTTGATTTTGGTTATTCAATTAATTTTAATCATTATGATATCACTAACAATTATGCTATCATCTTAGCACTTATACTTAAACTCATCATTGTCCTAATGTGCATTAAACTTATCATACTTGTTACTATGTATATTGTTTTATTCATCTAACATGTACATGCAGAAAAGCAATAAGCAAGATCAATGTGGACATATGCAATGAAGAAATCATGGTGGGCCAAAGACGACGGATCCCACAAGATTTTTCTGAACCACCCGACGACATCTCCGGAGCCACGCACTCGGGGGTTCCGCTGTCCGGTCAGCGGACGGGGGTCGAGGGAGCAGCGCCCCTCGTCGGGGGTTCGGGGGCGAAGCCCCCGAAAGGTATTCAGTTTTCATAAACTGGATATCTTTGGACAGCTGCCGCCAAGGAAAAAAGCCAACATCTATCAAGGAAAGAAGCCATGCCATGCCATCATCATTTCAAGACTCTGAAGAAGCCTGCACCTGCTACAGTATTTCTGGAGTCTGTAATGAGTCTTAGGAATATTTGTAAATACAATAAATGGATGGTAAAATCGAAAGCTAGGGTAGAAATTAGTCCAGGATCATTTTCGGATGAAAATCGGCATACCGACGGTATACCGGTCCATACCGACGGTATACCGATTTTGTTCACAGAAAGCTTTTGTCTACAAAATCGGCATACCGACGGCATACCGGTTCATACCGACGGTATACCGGTTTAGTAACGTTGAAATTCCAACGGTCGAAAATCCGAACAATTAATGATCCCAACGGCTATATTTCTAGCCGTTGCATTCCAGACCGGTATACCGCCGGTATACCGGTTTGTACCGACGGTATGTCGGTTCGCAGACTGAAAAGTTGTCTTGAGCTCTTTTCAATGCTTTGGTTATAAATAGCCTTGAACCCCTTCATTCAAGGTTGATGCTTTAAGCCTAAAAATTTCTAAACCACCAAAGTCTATCCACAAACAACTCTACAAAGCTTTCATTTGCCATCCACAAATTGTGTTAGAGTTATTGAGTTGAAAAGTAAGATCTTCATCTTATTGTATAAGGAGATCAAAACCTATTGTAAAAGGTTGAAGTTGGAGAGTCTTCGTATCCAAACTCTTTGTTGAAGTTGGAGAGTCTTCGTATCCAAACTCTCGGTTGAAGTCGGAGAGGCCTTCGGATTAAAGCTCTCGTGTAAGAAGTTGGCGAGTTCTTCGGATCCAAACTCGTGTGTAACTATTTACTCAAATAGTGGATTAAAGCCGGAGATAGTTCCGGGACTGGAGTGCCTCTTGGGAGGATACCATGATATATCGTGTGTCGGTATTGTTATTGCTTCTTCTCTTGCACTTATATTTTTAAATTGCCCATTAGCTTGTGCTAAGTGCTTGATTAGTTAGCTTGACCCTATTCACCCCCCCTCTAGGGTTCCTACAATTGGTATCAGAGCAAGGACTCTATTGTTAGGCTTAACATCCTTAGAGTAGATCCTTGTTAATTTTTCTATGGCATCGTATTCCTCCTCCTCCGATAAAGAGGGTTTTATTTCTAGTAGCATAGACAATCATGGTTCTTCTAAATGCAAGAAATGCTCTAAGTGGAAAGCCATGGCTAAACAATCCTTAGAGATTCTTGATAACCTTCATTTTACAAATGAAATTTTTTGTGAAAAGGTTGTTCATTTAGAAGAAGCTAATGATGTGAGACCCGTATCACTGTATCGGTATTTTATACGGATACGTGTTTATTTGAGCCGTATTTCGTATTTATCGATTTGCGTGATATTTTAAAATTTTCCTAAGTATAGGATTTCATGACTTGGTTTAACTTGGATTTGGTTTTATTTGGTTCGGTTCCACTTTGACTTGGTTTAGTTTAGTTTGATTCTTTATGAGAGAGGTGTATGGTTTAGATTGAGTGGAGAGGAATGAATGGTGGAGATTGCTTGGGCTTGTTATATAAGCCACTCTCTCTCTCCCTCCTCATTCACCCTCATTCATTTCTTTCCACCAGAACCCTAGCCATTAGAGAGACAAGTACACCTTGCCGAATGTTGGACGATCTTAATTTCGTTTGTTCCATTCTCTTCTTTGTTATATTCTAAGCTTGTTTAGAACTTGGAGTTTTCTATTTTGATGGTTCGATTGTTGTAGATCTAGCTTTGAAGTAATTTTAGTTTTCATGGGTTTTGATCTATTAAACTTTGTTATTTTCAAGTTTTGATGGTTCCATGTTGTAGAGTAGCTCGTTCTACCCCATTTTGACCTATGGAAGTTAGGATTTGGACTCTGGATGAAGGTTTTATGAAGTTTGAGAACTTGGCTTCCATGGTGTTCTTTTCTCGGAATTTTGGAGAAGAAGAACTGTGCTTGACTTGACCGCATGAACATTTCATGCGGCAAGTGTTTTCCCAACCGCATGCATAATCGAGCCGCATGAGATCCTGAAACCCCGTAGCCGTCATTCCAGAACCTCAGTCGGGCTCAGCCGCTGATATGAGATTGATCTAATGGTCCAGATTTCTTCCGACCATTCGAACCCTTCATATTATAACCAGGTTCTCCTTCTCTCTCTCCTCCATTGCCTCTTCCAATACTCCTCCAAACTCTTCCTCTTCAAACCCTAACCCTAGTTTTCTCCTTCTAGTGCATATTTCTTCTCCAAACTCTAGGAGAAGGTCTCTTGCATCATTATCTTCCATCCCTCATCATCCTTTTGAGGTATAATTTCTATTTTCTCTCAATCTCCATTTCATTATTTTCTTCACTACTTATGGCTCCCAAGTTGTTTAATAGAGGAAAGAGGCTTCGAACCGAGGGTGCGTTCTCTTCGAATCCTCTTCTTCGTGTTGAACAGCCTATTGAACAACCTATTCAACAACCCATTCACCCGTTGTTCAATCCACCTCGTCCCATTGACCCCAACACGTACGATGATCGAATATTTGTGTCACTAGACGCTTCAAATGAATGGTTTAGTAATTTTCGATCACGTCCCGTGTGCGCGGGCCATCCTATCAACTTCACCATATTTTCTCAATATGACTCCTTATTTCATGATTTGTGTCTTGATGAACTAGTTACTACTAATTCACTCATCTATTTAAATGCCATTCAAATGTTTTATTGCAATCTTACTCATGATGATACACGTTTGTATTCACGTGTTGCTGGCATTGACATATCATTTGATGACTTTGATCTTGCAGAATACCTTGAAATTCCGGAGCCCAACTCATGGAAAAACTTGTTGATGCTCGCAAGTTTCAATTCCCCGATGGGTCTTCCCTAGAAAGCTTCAAGGACGATTTGTGTACCCCAAACACACGTCCAGCAAGCTTCTTGCAAAATTTCTAAATCCTTACTTTTATGAGCTTCATCGCATTGTCTTTTCCACAATACTGCCCAAAGCGGGATCGACTGATGAGGTTTCATATTTTGAGATTTCTGCTATGTATCACCTTTATTTCCATGTCCTATTCAATCTTCCACGTACCATGATGGACTGGATGATCAATGCTAGGAAGAAGCCAAGATCTTTGGTCTTCGTGCTTTTCATGTCCCACTTGATG
Organism: Iris pallida; assembly: GCA_029216955.1. Taxonomy (NCBI): domain Eukaryota; kingdom Viridiplantae; phylum Streptophyta; class Magnoliopsida; order Asparagales; family Iridaceae; genus Iris; species Iris pallida. The sequence continues at coordinate 28,324,129 of JANAVB010005599.1, read as the reverse complement.
AGTGCCAATTCCTCCCTGCCCCTGCCTTCCTATCTAAGGCACGGCGGCTTCAGGCAGCTGTCGGATCTCCTGCTGAGTCCGAGCATTCTGATGCTCAAGATGACGCACCTGCTCTTGGACAGGATGAGCCCCTTCCTCCTGCTTCTCTTGAGTCGATTCAGACTATGCTTCGCGATCGGTTCATGTTAGAGGATGATCGCTGGACCCAGCTCGACTACCGTACCACCCTGCAGATGAGTGCCATCAGCAACTCACTGCATGACATTCGGTACTCTATGTCTCGGCATCCTTCTATGCCTATTCCTATGGAGCGGGATCCTGCTCGCGACGGATACCGTATCAATGACCCTTGGGTTATGCGCTACTTGGATCCGGATGCGGCTTTCGTGGATCCTCGTCGTTCATTAACTGATCCATCTGACGACGCTGGACCTTCACGAGCTCCGTGATGGATGTGGTTTCCTACTTGCTGCTGCTGCTGAGGATCTTATGTTTACTTTTTATGCACTATGGCTTTCTAGTTTATGTAGTTGCTTTTTATTGTATTAGACTTCTCTATTATCTGTGCTCTTGAGACACTTTATGCAGTTTTTTTTTGTGTGTGCTTGCCAGTTATTTTTTCATTTACTCTGGTTCTTTGTGTTTGATAAGTGACAAAAGGGGGAGAATTATTTGATATTCATATCATATCATATATCATATTGTCTATCTGTGCTTTGGGAAAGATCTATGGTTTGGGAAAGATTGTATTTATCAGGACAAAAGAAGAAGCAATGTTTACGAGGGAGCTATTGCTCTATGCACTGATTACGGGGGAGCTATTGCTTTTATAAATGTGTCCAGGTATGAACATTGAATATACAAATATCATTTTGTCAATTATCAATATGGGGGAGATTGTTGACACAAAATTACAGTCAACCAAATATTGATAAAATTGACAATATGATACTTGTCATAATTCAATATGACACATCAAGACTGAACTCAGTACAAGACGGACGTCGGCTATATCCTGCAGAATACTCAGTTTTCGAGTCTGTATTTTTACTTTTATTGAGTCTAGATAAATGTAAACTGAGTCGCACTGAGTAGTTTGGGCCTATACCTATAGCCAAACCACAAACCAAAAGCTCCACCAAACCAAACTGGCCCACATACCTCATTTGAGCAATTTTGTCTCATGGAGACAGAGTTCGGGCCGAACTCTGCCTCCACACAGAGTTCGGGCCGAATTCTGTCCCCTAAATTACAGGACCCTAATTTTTAGGGTTTGCTGTATGCTAGTTGTCCAACGGCCAAAAAATTTAAATTCTTGACCCAGAATTCTGGCCGAATTCTGCCTATTGCTACTAGTATAAATAGGCCTTGAATTCTCACTTTTTCAATCATCCAATCTTCTCTTCTCTTCTCTCTAAAGCCAAATACAATCCTTACCCTTCTCATCTACTAGCCACAAGCTCCCTAAGCCTCAAAGTGCTCAGTGCTCATCAGTTAGGAGTTTGTGCAAGAGTTTAAAAAGTCGCTTGGAAAATTTCAAAGCATCGCCACTGCGATCTCTGTAAGAAGTTGACGTGCTCTTCTGAAGAAAAGGCACGGGGTGTAACTACTATTTCACAAATAGTGGATTTAATCCTGAGCTAGAGTTCTCAGGCCTGGACTAGTCCTCCACGAGAAAAATCAGGTTAAAATCGGCTGTGTTTGCGTATGCTTTCTTGCTCTTTTTAATTTCCGCATTTGCTCTGATTATTTACTGTTGGTGAAAGTGTTTAATTTTTTAATTGACTATTATTGTCATAAACTCTATTCACCCCCCTCTAGAGTTGCCAACTTGTTCTTCAGAAGGATGATCTCACGCTTATCAAAAGAAAACCTCCGGACCGGGTCGATCACCTCAATCCGTACTTAGTCCATGGAGGTCGTCTCACTCCGCTCGCCTTATGAAAACTCTACTCAAGTTACCTTCAACTATTTCAAGAGCTTGTTGAGCTTCTTGTCGAGCAATGTCAGTACTTATCTCCATATCATTTCCAAAAATGTTGATCACACTATTACTTATTCTAACATAATTCTTCAACTTAAACATCCCCAATTCAAAGGAAGAGATTTCTTCTTTGGAAGAGACTTTATATAACTGTTTTCTTTTAGGATGATCAACCGACAACTGAGAAGATGATTTCCCACCAAAAGTATGTGAAATGACATTTATATATTTATTCCTTTCTTGTTGATATTATCAGTGCCATGCCATCTTATATTCCACCACTTCATTTTCGATGAATGGGACTTCTTCCAGGAATGGTCAGTAGGATCATTTGTCGATCTTTGATCCAAGAAAAAAAACCTATGCCAGAAGAATAAGATATACAGATTGACCGGTACAAACCATCAATCAATGCTCATTGAGGAGATAGTGACATAGATGAAAAACATGATCGAAGTGAATTGAAATGTGTACACATCATCCAGCTGCTCTTCAGACTTCACATAAGGAGTCATAATCTTCTTACTAGTCACCTTAATGTGTTTAGTTTTCTCATGGAACACTAGATTAGAAGCAATATGAATGGTTTTGCCTGATTGGCGTAATGTATCTTCAAAGGATCTGTCACTCTTAAATTCATCTCCATGCGTAATGCATTGGCCATCAACCAAGGGCTGAATGAATTTCTTAGCTGGACAGGTATTGGGATTAAGAAAGCCAAATGTTCCTTATCATTCTCGGCTACTAGTTATAGGGTCAAACCAAAAAATCATTTGTATTTTTTCTTCTGTGAGGTACTAGCTCAAAAAGGTACCAGAAATGCTACTGGTTGCCAAAACGTCTATGAGCAAGTTTCCAAACTTATAAGGCGGCCGAATACCAGTTGTAAGGCCTATGTCTCATACTAGAACTGGTTGTATGGCATTATGTACTTACAGACTCCACGATTTGCAAGTGAATTAGGTCGGTGCTTCCTTACTCGTGCCCTCCCTTTGGTCGCCTCACTTCGATTGTTATTTCTTTCAGAACCTCAAGTCTGTAAAGAAGGGAGTTTCACTCCAGTCTCCAATATAACTGAATTGATGTTCGACGAGTTAACCGTCAACCTCAGGATCCACCTGATATACTTCATCCTAATGAGACTGAGGTGGTCGAAGTGAGTTTTTTTTTTTTTCACTCTGTAGCTCATGTTGTCCAGTATCATCCTTTTTGTTATTTGGGCATGATTATGATGATTATTTTATGTGTGAAGGAAGCGGCTTATAAAACGTCAACATAAATGATTACCTTTTGAAATGCCCTAAAATAAGGCCTATAGTTTCGTCTTTCTCGCGAATGTAGGGGTCGGACAACAATGCCCCTTTCTCTTCCTTGAAGTTCCTCCCTATGGAATGGCTCCCCTTGCCTGAGTCCTCTAGATGATGTGAAGTGGCCAAAACCCTCACCATTGAGGGAGATGGAGTACATGCAACAACTATTGTTTCTGTATATGAGGCCACACTAGTGTTCACTGAAACATAGCTTCTTAAGGCAAGCAAGTAAACCACTCTACTCTATCAAAGTCTTTAGACATCTCCAATTTGACAATGAGGTTGCCACCATGGATTGCTTTGTATATCAATCGAAAGGGCAACACAACATCCAACCGACGGGTGTTGTTACATCCGGTATGTCCCTAGTCCCCCCTTGATTCCCAACATGCTATGATAACCCGGAGGTGGGTATGAGTGAGTTGAGTCCGTATCATCAGGGAGCAACTGCAACATCCGGATCTGACCTATCTACTTGGCAATTCGTTCGGCCACTTCATGGTTGCGAAAGAAGCCCCAATAAGCATCAAACATTTCCGATGAGATCCATGGAGCTATTATGTGATAGCAAGCACTAGCTACCGGTGCGACTTCACAAACAACAAGAAATTAAAATATCAAGGAAAATGAAATGCACGTGGTGGCAATTATAGCGGTTCGTATGGATGCTAGAAACCATCCGAAAACCGGCTACAGAACTTACCGGAGGAAAAAAGACAATAATAAGACTAACAAAATATGCATACACATACTATGTCTATGAAGTGAGCATAGGTTTTTTTTGTATCAATACATCCCTTGTAATTCTGTGCAAATTGTGAATTGCATGGTGTAGTTATTCATAATGTTTGCAATTTTTTTTTGTATGGTAACAAGAGAATGTTTTCGAGGATTTGCTTTTTGGTCATTTTGGTCAAGTTAGATGTACTTCCTCCAGGGCCGGCCCTGAGCTCATGGGGGCCCATGACGAACTTTCAAAATAAGGCTCCCATACATACGTAAAAAATATTTTAAAAAAAAGTTACAGCCAAGAATTGAACTTAGGACCTTTAGTATACAAGTATAAAGTACTAACCACTACACCACAATAACTTTATGTCTAAAGGGCCCATGGTACATACTAGTTCTATTTGAGATACAAAATTATTAACATATTTATTTTTAAAATAATTTTTTTGGGTTCCTCATGATCCATGGGCCCTAGGCGGTCGCCTTGGCCACCTTGGGCCAGGGCCGGCCCGGACTACCTCTGTTACACACACACACACACAACCTTACAGCTCACCTGCCAAAAGGAGTTGGTATGGATGTCTGCATACCGGAATGAATCTCAAATGACTTGACTACTGTTGTGATAAGATGCTATTTGTAATATGTTGCTCTTCTTGAACAGAAATGGAGAGATGAGAATAATCCAGTTTAATGGCCATTTATACAAAAGATAATCTTAGTGGGATTGTTTACATTTGTGGATCCTTGTTTTCTCATCCTTTGCCTTGTTTAAATGGAGGCTGCAAGCTAAATTATTTATTTATGTTGTGGATACTTGGAGCACATTTAGGTACCAAAATCTCCAGAATCTTCTTCCTTTATGTTTGTTCTTAAATACCTCTTTATAACTGGAGGAGAAATTGTTTAGGTTGATGTACTGGTTTCCGGTCACAAAAGCTTCTCTTGGGAATGCAAATCAGCTTGGAGACTTGCTACATACTGTGCTTGTGTTTGAATTGAACTGTTTAGGACATCATGAATGTTAATCGACTTGGAAACATGCTACTTTAAACACAGCTTTGTGTTTGTGTTTGAATTGAATTCTTTAGGACTTGATCATTATTGTTCAGCTTCTCATCTTCCTAATTACTCGTTCTGCTGAGATATTTTTATCATGTACCAGCTTTTCTTTTGCAGCTTTCTGATCTTTATCACTTATTGGCTGAGGCTGCAAAAGTATTGAACACAGAAACTCCTGATTTGTATGTTAGTCAGAATCCAGTTCCAAATGCATACACTTTAGCAATTAGCGGTAGAAAGCCATTCATTGTTGTCCATACAAGTCTTGTGGAGCTTCTTACCAGAAAAGAGCTGCAGGTAAATTATTCTGTTCTGTTCCATGATCAGACATATCTCGACCTCACCAAACTCTTTATCTCCACAGGCGCACACACAATACACATATATAGAGAAGCACACAGTTCTACCAGTAGGACTGATCTGCTCATCTTACATGTTTTGCATTTCAAATTGAAAATTCTTACCACTTATCATGATGTATACTGTTTGATATTTATAAACAGGATATCAAATTATTTTGGACTTTTCTACTTATCCATCTAGTGATCAAATACTGAATTCATGTGTGAATCTTTTGAGACGAAAATAAACCAAATGTACCAATTTATACTGAAAAATGGTTATAATTAACTGGTTCTTATTATAGTTCATTGCTTTTTCATGTATTTTAGATGATACTATTTATTTATATATCTTCTACCTTATCTTTGAAGGCTGTCTTGGCTCATGAACTGGGCCACTTGAAGTGTGACCATGGCATATGGCTTACATTTGGGAACATTCTTGCATTGGGAGCTTATGGTGTACCTGGTAAATCTTTGAAATTTTCTTTGCAGATTAATTAGTTTTGTGTTTCTCGGATATTATGAAAACCTATAGAAAAAGGCTTTAACTGTCCTCATGTTCTCAGGGCTTGGTGGGTTTATTGCTCAAATTATGGAGGAACAGCTGTATAGGTGGGTTCGAGCAGCTGAACTAACTTGTGACAGGGCTGCTCTTCTTGTTGCTCAAGATCCTAAGGTAATTTGATCTTAATTCGGAACTTGTAGTAGATTGCAGATAATGGCTATATTAGATTTCAAATGCATATACTAAACATCGATTCTTATTTCTATTCAGTTATGAACAAGTGTTATATTCTTATAATATTAGAACAACCTAGCTATTTGCAATCTTAGGAAGACCATTAGGGTTTTATATCTTTTGTGTGTCTGGAACCAAACATTTTTTTTGTGTTGTGCTGCACAACAGAAATCATACCCCTCCTCTCGTGTCCTCCTTAGTTGATTGATACTCTCCCTTTCTACCATTAAATTGAGGGGTCCTATGGTTTTGAGATTAGGAAGCTGAAGTAGGAGATGCTTGTAAACATCTTAGGTGTGGGGGGAGACATTAACTATCTAGTGTCTAGAAGAACGTGCATTATAATAGTATCTGGTTGATCAGAAGGTTGGGTTTCCCTGTCTTAAAACCGTCAAAAGGTAACTTGTTTAACCTCACCTGTGCTAGCTGAAGGGTCAGACTGGCCCGAAAGTCTGGTTCTGCCTGAACGTAAATGCTAATGTTGGTATTCCACCTGATCATTTGTATTCTCTTAATTGGAGTTGATATTCATCAATTTGAATGAACTTTTAGGGTAAATTTCACTAAAGCCTTCTTAACTTTGTGTCACGGATATATACCTCCCTCATTAGAGAACAACACTCATTACCCCTCTCCCATAAGTTTTGGAAGTAACAAATCCACATTTTCATTTAAATGACTTGTCATGTGACCTACCCTGAAAGAGGGAAGGTAAAGAGAGAGAGAGAGAGAAGAGGAACCCGATCTGGCCAGATGGGAAGCAGCAACTGCTCCTAGGCGCTCATGACCCTGCCACTGTACTGAAAGGAGGATGTAGAGAGGGAGGGATAGAAGGGAGAGGTGGACAGAGAAGGGAGGAAAAGGGAGAAGGACATGGGAAATAGTCTAGGGAAAGAAACTTATGTTTGATCTGCCTGTTGTGGGGTCAGAAGGTGACGATAGTCCCGGCTCAGTTTTGACTCCCGTGTCTGGGTTCTGATGGGTCCCCGGGACAAACTCAAGGGCTGTCTATTGAAATTTATCCTTGTTACATGAAGATGATTATTGTTTGGAATTTAAACTATTTGACTCTTTCATATGTTTGGATTGCTCACTAAATAAATACGCAAAGTATTGGTGGGAATTTACTAATCAGTTCGCCAGATAACTCTTCCATAATTGAAGCGATCTTCTGGTGATCATGTACTAGCCACCATAACTGTTGATATTCCACATCAAAGTTCCTACATCTCCAAATAATTTATACTCTCATTCTCATGTTCCATCAAGAGGTAGTCATGTCTGTCCTAATGAAGTTGGCCGGAGGCTGCCCTTCTCTCTCAGACCAACTAAATGTGGACGCATTCTTAGAGCAAGCTCGCTCCTATGACATGGCAGCTTCAAGCCCAGTTGGATGGTACATCAGGTAGATATAAACATTTTGATTTTTCACATCTATAATAGTATCCAGGGTCATGTTAACGTTTAAAAGGAGTTGACATTGGAAGTTAATAATTGGTTCCAGGAATGCTCAGACAAAGCAATTATCTCATCCTCTGCCTGTTATGCGTGCTCGCGAGGTTGATGAATGGTCAAGAAGCCAGGAGTACATGTCCCTTGTGAAACGGGCAATCCGGCTTGAAGCTGGTCAGAGTTAATTGCTATGGCTATTTTGGTGATAGGATCCAGACCAGAAACCTTCTTAAATACAGATGGAGATGGTAAGTTCAAAGCGCTCTCGCTGATTTTTTTATTGTTGTTTCAAAAAAAAATAAGGATGAAACGGTTATCATCTTGCCTTAACTTTGTCTTTTACTCGTTTACCTCAAGTTTCTTTGCTAATAACTTTCCTTTAGGGCTTGTTTGGTAACAAGTATTTGGATTTGGAAATCCAAATCATGAATTTCCAAATCCAAATTCAAATCCAACTCCAACCAAACATAGGATTTTGTAAACTATAATTATGATTAATAATTATGATAATAATATATTAATTAAAAAATAATAAAAAATAAATTATTAATTAATTATTATTATTATAATTATAATTATAGTTATGATTAATAATTAAATTATTAATATAATTATGATAATAGTTATAATTAGTAAATTATTAACTAAGATTATAATGATAATTATAATGACGATTAATAAATTATTAGTTAAAATTTTAATAATATATTAATTATTAAATTATTAAATAATAAATTATTAATTCCGATCATAATTATGATTAATATATTATTAATTAAGATTATAATAAAATAGTAAATAATATTTATAATTAAGCTTATAATTAAGATGAATAAATTATTAATTAAGATTATAATTTAATATTTATTTATTAATTATTAATTAAATTTACAGTTATGATTAATAAATTATTGTAATTATGACTAACAAAGGTTATAATTAAATATTTAATTGATGAACCGTAAAATTATTAATTAAGACTATAATGTTGATTAATAGATTATTAATTAAAATTATTATAATATATTAATGATTAAATTATTAAATTACTAAATTATAAATTATTTGTGATTAAAATATTATTAATTAAGATTACAATAAAATAGTAATTAACAAATTATTAATTAAGGTTATAATAAGACTAATAAATTATTAATTATGATTATAATTGGATATTAATTAATAAATTATTACTTAAGATTATAGTTATGATTAATAAATTATTAATTAAGATTATAATTATAATTAATAAAGTTATAAATTATTAATTAAGATTGTTATAAAATATTAAATAATAAAACTATTAATTAATAAATATTAATTTAAATTATAATTACGATAACTAACTATTAGTTAATTTTTTTATAAAAAATAATAACTAACTATTAGTTATAAAAAAAATTTAAAATAATAATAATGACTAATTTTTATTTAACTAATAGTTAATTCTTAATTAACTATATATTAAATATTTTTACAGATAATAATTATAAAAATAATATATAAGAAATAATTAATTAATTAAATAACTAATTAATAGTATTAACGAAATATTTAATAGAAAAACGAAATTATTAAAAAAATAACTTTTTCCTTCCAAATCCAACTTTCTCTTTATTCCAAATCCAAAATTTGGATTTGGTCATACTTTCCATATCCAAATCCATCTCCAACAAAACATAGGATTACATGAATTTGACTCCAAATCCATAAAATCCTAAAATCCACCTCCAAATAGGGTTTACCAAACGGGCCCATGGCCGTTTCTGACATTCTAAGGATCCTGTGTAAATACTAGAAAAGGCCTTTGTTTTAACCACTTTAAACAAATGGAGATTTTACATTAGTAATATATGCGAATGTTAAAAATTTGGAGGCCTTGCAAGCTTTTTACCTCTTGTTCTAGTTCGGTAAGCATTATGTTTAGCAGACACTGGTCCAACTTGAGAAATTACCATAGTATGAGTTTTCAAATATGTAAGCAGGGCCGGCCCTGAGAAATTACCATAGTATGAGTTTTCAAATATTTAATAGGCTCTCGTACATAATGTAAAAAAAAGTATAAATAAAATAAAAATTTGATGTAGTCAAGATTTGAACCAATGACCTATTAAATATTAGTCTAGCATTGTAACCACTACACCACAATGCTTCTATTAAAAAAAGACACATGATATATATTTGTTCTATTATAGACAATTCCATGTTGATGTCCCCTTTCGTCAGGGGTCCCTGGACCGTCGCCCGGCCTTCCCTGGGCCAGGGCCGCCCCTGTATGTAAGTAGCAGGCGGATGGAAGAAAATGGTGCATTTTGTCAACCCTAAATATTTGCTATAAAGACTTAATTGTTGCCCTTGTTTGATGCATATACAAGTTACTCAAAGAAGAGCAGTTTGCAGGTCTACACAAACTTTAGTGACTGGTTTGTTTCTTTTTGTTGACCAGTAGGATTGATGTACATATATACACACCAAAATAAGAAATGCTTCACAAGCTTGGGAGGAGTGGCAAAGTTCCTAGAAACCAACGAACATGACTGCATTATATGGCTATGTATATTCTTATCCATTGCTTGAAAGAGGACATATTACATATTTACGACAGGCTTCTTTCAATGCAATTTGGCCCTCAGAAACCCTAATTCTGTAATTATTTTGTTTGTTGCTTACCAGTCACTTAGTTTATTCCTTGTAATATATGTGTCTATTTTGTGCAGTATATATATGAGAGATCAAAACATATGCACTTTGATACATTTTAATACTGAATAAAATGATTTTGGTTTCCCAAGTATTAAATGATATTGACAAATGATTGAAAGGCGATGGAGATTATGAGATTTCAAATATTGCCTTGTGCTATAAGCTTCTCAGTTATAAACATGAGAAGGAAGGATCCTCTGGGACTGCCACACTTCCGAAACCAGTGTTATCACCTTGTCGGCATCATTCATAGAGCTCATCTTCCTTGAACCTGTAATGTTTAGTAAAGTGCTTGATGCGCAATGGCCATGTCTTATCAAGGTTGAAGATGGGCATTCTCTCCATTGTTGGACCAGGCCACCATGTTCTCCTGAACCACCACGAATCTGCTCTCTTGTCGGTCTCACTATTGTACCCGCCATGGCTACTCTGACTGCTTATTCCTCTGCGTTGAAGAGGAGAACGAGGACGCTAGGAAAATGAAGTTGTAGGGCTTAACTTCCTTTTCACTGAGTTCGTCCTACTAAGATGTATCTTGATTTTGCCAACGAAATGAGGTCACCAATTTATCGAGTTCAGGAAGGGCAAGTGACTCATGAAATTGATCTTATCTTCAACTACGGCTTTCTAGATATAATGGAGCAAAGTTAGGCTTGTTCTATATATAATCTTATCCTCAATTCAATTGACGTTTTTCTTCCTATTTAAAAAAAGTTTCAACGCTATATATATATATAGAAGCGTTGAAATTTTTTCACAATTGCAATTTTGTAAACTCACTTAGGCTGCGTTTGATTGGACTTTTTTTCATGGAAAATATTTCCATTACAAATTTTTCACCAACTGTAGTGTTTGATAGCTTATATTTTTCATGAAACTATTTTTCAAAAAATTGGAAAATGAAACTTGTCCAACCCATAGAAAAATATTATTTTTCATGGAAATTTTGTATAACTAGAAAATGTTAGCAAGTAAAATTGTCTGACGGCAGAAAATCGTTGGTAAATTAAATATACTAACGGTAAAAAACCGTTGGGAAATAATTTTTCAACGGTAAAAAATTGTTACAATGCTGATTATAACCGTTGAAAGATTGGGACAAGGAGGAAGCTGAGGGGGCAACTTTCGTATTTTATTTTTCATTTGCAAAACTTGTTCTACTACTGCCCGCTCGGTACTTCTTTTAGCTCAACTCCAGCTTTCACTAGTTATTTGTTTTTGTTCGCCCCCTGTGACATGTTTTCCATAATGCTGAGTCATGAATCACATCATGCACTTTTAATTGCACTATCCATCTTTTGAACAGGCTCTAACAAACTTGCTGCAATCAGGCTTCCGATGAGCGAATATCCTTCGCTGTAAGCTTTATTGATGTCCTCAAAATTATCAACCAAACCATGTCTCATCCAACACATATGAGGTCCATTTTCACAATTTCGAAATCTTCCGGCCACCAAGAGCAACACAAGAAACACTCTCTCATCTTATCAATTCGCAAGCAATCATAACTGAACTTCAAGTGCGGAAACATGGAACAGTCCTCCTCCATGCCTGGGATATTGCTAGGTTGTGACTTCCTGGGCTAAAGGAGCAAAAAGTTCTTCTCTTTCAGGTATTCATAGATGATTTCTGCTTGTGAAAGGAAATCCTCACTCGAACGAAGAAGACGTAGTTTCTTGACAATGATCTTTTGAAGATTTTCAACTTGATGTTCTTTGGAGACTACAACAAATATGACATGATCAAATAACTTGTTTGTCAAAGTTATCATTAATGGCTTCCAAGAGGGTAGTCTTGCCAACACCACCCATCCCCCATATATATTCCGATGACTCCATCCGTTTCTTCTTCGAGGTATCTGCATATTTGAACGGATGCCGGAGGTACATTTGTTGTTAAGACATCAAACCCAACTTGTTCCTTGTCTAGATCTATCAAGAAATGCAAGAATCATGTATATATGCGTGTTCAGAGAAGTTTACTTCAAGTTTGAACAAATGAACTTGATTAACATTAAAAAAGAGAGGCTATTTATAAGGGCATTTGATCAGGGCTAGTCCTAATTGGAGACTGCCACAAATTATGGCAGTCCTAGAAGTATTTAGGACTGCCAGCAGTTGTAGTAGTCCTGAAGTAGACTTCCTGTACATCAGTCCATTTCAGAACTACCACAATTTGGCATTCCTAAAGAGCAAAATTTTGACATTCCTAAAGAGCAAAACAAAAAAAAACAAAAACAAAAAAAAAAAGAAAATAAGTTAGGGTTGGAGAAAATAAACTAGGGTTTGGAGAAATAGATGTGAGGAAGTTGGTTTATTTTCTTTCTTCTTGTTTTTTTGTTCTTCTTTCTTCTTTTTCTTGTTTGGAGAAATTAGGGTTTGGATAAAGAGACTTTTTCTTGTTTGGATAAATTAGGGTTTGGAGAAAGAGATGTGAGTAAGTTGGTTTATTTTTCACAAGTTTCATGATTCCCACAAATTAGTTTATTTTCTTCTTCTTGTTCTTCTTTCTTGGAGAAACTAGGCTTTGGAGAAATATTGGAGATACTTGGGTTGAGGAAGAAAACAAGAGAAAAAAAATAATAAAAGAATTGACTTTTATACCTAGAAATGGTATAGTTCAGAATAATTTTTTTAGGCAAATGTTAAAGGCCACCCCTAAATTACTAAGGGCCACCAATCTACTAAGGGCAACCATCCTACACTTATATTTTTACTAAGGGCAACCTAAAATGAATCATTTCACTAAGGGCTACCAAAAAAAAAAAAAAAAAACCAAAGAAAACAAAACCCAACAGCCCCCTCCCCCTTTCCCCCTCTTGTTCATTCCCTCCCCCTTCCTCCCCGAAGTCTCCCCCCCCCCCCCCTCCGACAGCCCCCCCCCCCTTCCCCCCCTCCTGTTCATTCCCTCCCCCCTCCTCCCCGAAGTCTCCTCCCCCTCCGACAGCACCCCCTTCCCCCTAGTCCACGAAGTACCCTCCTCCTCCTCCACGAAGTCCCCTCCCCTCCTCCACGAAGTCCCCTCCTCCTCCGACAGCCCCCCTTCCTCCACGAAATTCCCTGCCCCTCCGACAGCCCCCCCTTCCCCCCTCCTCCACGAAGTCCTCTCCCCCTTTCCGACAGCCCCCCCTTCCCTCCTCCTCCACGAAATCCCCTTCCCCCTCCGACAGCCCCCCTCCACCTCAAAATCACCTCCCTCTCTCCGTTCTCTACCATCCATCGAGCCGACAGCCTCGAGATACTCAAAAATCTTCCCGTCATTCTTCATGGGTCGCCAAAAACATTCTCAAGCTAGGTATGGCTACGTTTCCTTCTTTTTTTGCTCTATACAAATTTTGAAATTTCGCGCGTCGTATTTATGAGGACCGTAGTGCCTACAGTCTTCCCTGCAGTCCTTAATATACTTAGGACTGCAGGCTTGGCCTGCAGTCACGCCATCTATTTGAGAAAAAAATAGGAAGAAGATCTGTCAATTGGAGACTGTAGGGTAGACCTGCAGTCCTCAATCGACTTAGGACTGCAGGGAGTTTGTTTATTTTTATTTTTATTTTTCGCTATAATTTTGCATTACTTCTTGCCATCGTAGTCGCGGGGAGGAAGGTGGCCAGAGAAAGCGTCCGACGGCGTCGGAACGAAAAACACGCCAATTAGTACAGGAAGGTCCCAAGAGAAAGCGTCCGACAGCGTCGGAACGAAAAACACGCCAATTAGTGCGTTATGCCGAGAAACCTCTAGTTATAGACACTGAACCGGCTACGAGTCGAGGCAGAGTGAAGAGGGTGGCTTCAAAGAAAAAGGTTTTAGTTAGTTCTTCATCTAGCTCCGATGAGGAGTACGTACCACCGGTGGATGATCAAGGGGATGAAGGAGCTGGACCATCATCCCCACCCTCATCTCAACCCTCGTCTCCCGAGAGTGAGGGCGATCCACGTCCAATTGGGTGCACAATCTTAACATCAATAGAGCACCATATTGCATACAAAATCTGGAATGAACCTGTAAGTACAACGCCCTGCCCTATAGTGCTAGTATTGTATTCATTATCAAGTTACAAATTATGTTGACACTTTGTTCTTTAAATGTTGGAATAGGCCCATATTCGTGTCCTAAGACCTATCAATCACGGCACGAAATGTCGCTCTTGGGCGTACGACAACCTCTCAAACGACATCAAGGCCCTTATTGCCCCTACCGGCTTGCATTATTTGGCAAAATATAGCTATCAGACGGTCGACAATGCTCTAGTCTCTGCATTTGTCGAGCGTTGGCACCCGGAGACGAATAGTTTCCATCTTCGGTGGGGGGAGATGACGATTACGCTTGATGACGTTTATCAAATATTGGGTGTTCCTGTGGATGGTCGTCCGTGGGAGAGCGACAATGAAGAGCAGATGGTCTTCAATTGGTACGATGAGATGGTCTCACTGGTCGGCGAGTCCCTCGGACTAGAGCCGTCGGCATTTACATCTCTGGAAGGTTTCAAGAAGGGGCAATCTCTACCTCTGAAATTTTTGGAGTCATTGGCTAGCGTGCCCGGGGTTGCTGATGATGCGAATAGGCTCGCCCGTGCATACTTGATGTTTATTCTTGGATGTGTCGGCATCACAGATAAGTCTGGAACTTCGATAAATTCGAGGTATCTTTTGGACTTTAGAAATATGAATAACCTGGGAGAGGTTTCTTGGGGAAGCGGGCTTCTTGTATTCCTATACCGCGAGCTTGGGGCGGCATCTCGTGTCAATTCGAAGACTATTGCCGGATGCCAGACCTTACTTCATGTAAGTTCTTTATTAGTTTATACTTATCTTACTTACCGTCCGTCACTGCATTAATGTTGTTAACTTTTCTAGCGTTGTTAACTTTCCTAATGTTTTCATCAAGGCATGGATTTATGAGCACTTTACGACGCTCAAACGTGCATCAGTCGTCGGAAACTACGATGAGCGCCTGCCCAGGATGTGCAGATGGAAACAAAACATATCCAACTCATCCGACGCCAAAAAACCAGACGCATTACATGCCTTGCGGAATGCGCTGTCTTGTATTGATAAAGAAGAGGTAAAATATTTACTTATCTTACTTACCGTCGGTCACCGCATTAATGTTGTAATTGTCATCTACAGATAGTATGGGATCCGTACCGTGATGTGAGACAGAGTCGACCCAAGCAACAAGTTGCTCTGTTCCACGGGATGCTTACCTGTCATGACATTGAGGAACCATATATGCCGAACCGAGTGCTTCGCCAGTTTGGTTACATACAGACGGTCCCGCGGGACACTCTCAAGGTGGTGAAGGCTTCAAAGGGGATAAGGCCCAAACCTACTATCAACCAAAGTTCAATGCACTACCGGCTTCTTTTGTGGAGTGGCAAAGTCATTTATTACGCAATTCCGATCGTCGGCCGGTGGGCGAGATGTACGATTGTAGCGACGACTACATGCAGCATCATGCGTACGTCGGCATGACTATCCTGACCAATCCAGACAAGCCCGGGCCATCCCTAAAAACTCCTATCCCGACCAAGGAAGCGTTGTTCGCCGCTGTGCAGAAAATGGCAAGTGATCCATTCATTAGCATATGTTTTGTGACTATCTTAACTAATATATGTTTACCATTGTGCAGGGTAGGAAATTGCGTGACTTGTCAAGAAGTCTCGTCATTTGCAAGGGTGCAAACTATGTCGAAGTCGCCGCATAAATGCAAGTCTTAGACACCCTGGCTGAATATCCCTTATCCGCGACGATGGAGCGACGCACGAAAAGAAGAAATGACCAATGACTTGTCTTGTTTTTCCATGTTGTATTGGAATGTTTGGAATGACTGGAATCATGGCTTGTCTTGTTTTAGAATGTTTGGAATGACTTGTCCTGTATTGTAATGTTGTTTTGGAATGTTTGGAATGACTCGTCTTGTTTTGAAATATTTTGGACTTGGTTCATGAGTTGTGCCATGAGGAGATAGATTGGTGTATCAAAGGGGGATTTATGTATCAGGTGATAATTGGGGATAACTGCATTTGGTGTATGTGTGCCAATTGGGGATAACTGTATTTGTGTATGTGTGCCAATTGGGGATAACATGATGTTTTATAGAACATGATGTTTCTCTCTTCAGCAATGTCCTCTTACTTAGATTTATAGAACATGATGTTTTGGCTTCTGCAGGCTAGGCTTATTGGTTGTCTCAACTGGGCTTCTGCAATCCCTATAGAATTGTGAGTTTCTAGAGTATGTTTGTTAGTGTGAGTATGTTTGTTAGTGTCCTATTTTGAGTGCAGCAGAACACTAGAAGCAGGGGATGTGTTCATGTATCAGAGGTTTGAGAGTATCAGTTAGATACTCTTGTGAGGGTTCAGTAAGTTAGATACAAAGGGAATGGGAGATACCATTTGATTAATATGTTTCAGTAAGTTAGATTACATTTGATTACATTTCAACTTAGATACCATTTGATTACATTTCATTCTGTTAGATACTTTTCAGTAAGTTAGTTACCATTTCATTCTGTAGGCTTGTGGGGACTGCAGGCCAAGTTAGATACCATTTAATATGTTTTCTTTTGTTTGAGGTAATGTGGGTTGTGGAGTATGGATCATGAGACCCAAGAGTGCTTGGTTATTGGAAAAAAAAACATTTATATCAGAATCAGAAACATGTTTGTTTGCAAGATTTATTGTTTTCCTTTTCACTTTGGGTGAGAAAAGAAAAAGAAAGAAAGAAAAGTATTTTATGCACCAGGAGAAGAGCCACACCACTGCAGTCTCAATTGAAATGAATATTTAAGCTAAAGCCAATTAAACTGTGAGAGGTTTTATGTAGGAGAGTGTGTCATCTGTAGGAGAGTGTGCATATGGAAAGAAGTTAAACTGCATTTGTTGCTACTGCATATGGAAAGAAGTTAAACTGCATCTGTAGGAGAGTGTGTCATCTGTAGGAGAGTGTGCGTGTGAGTTTGATAATTCTCACACCTTTACTGTATTTGTTGCTACTGCATTAGCATTTATTTAGAAGTTAGACTACTAATGAATTGTGGTGCATATGGAAAGAAGAAAAAAAACATGTGGAATTCTTGTTCTCTCAGCACTGTTTGGTTTGGTTGACCTGTGATTTGCTTAGAAGTGCTTTTTTTCAACTGAAGGTGATGCCTGCATCGACAACTAGGACTGCAGCCTAGCCTGCAGTCCTCAATGCACGTAGGACTGCAGGCCAAGCCTGCAGTCGCTGTAGCCATCCTTTTTTGTAAACCAAGAGTGTTGTGCCATATACTTAATTTCTTCATGAAAACTTTCAGTAGCTTTTCACATAACAAACCAAGAGATACCAATACCATGATGATCTCATGCTTCTTTGTAATGATATTATGTTTGCATAATTAATATGTTTTAGTTAATTAATGTACTTTTATCTGCAATTGTGAACTTTATAGAAGGCAAAGTTTTGTTGGATCTACTTACCTGCTATAGAGTTTTGTCCCCATTTAGCTCACTGTAGCCTCCATTTTTCTATTGTTAGTCTCATAAAAGAGTGGCATCAGGCCTTGATGCTTGATATCAAAGTGGGTTTAGTCTCAAAAAAAAGTCTCATAAAAGTTTTGTCCCCATTTAGCTCACTGTAGCTCAATGTACTTAGGACTGCAGGCTTGGCCTGCAGTCCTCAATGTACTTAGGACTGCAGGCTTGGCCTGCAGTCACTGTAGAGCCATCAATTTTTTTTCAAATTTTCTCCTCCCTGAGCTTCTGTCAACATTGGACTGTAGCCTATCCTGCAGTCCTCCATATACTTAGGACTGCAGGCCTGGCCTGCAGTCACTGTAGCCATCCTTTTTTGTTCAAATGAGCTCCTCCCTGAGCTTCTGTCAATTGAGGACTGCAGGGGACTGCAGGCTAGCCTGCAGTCCTCAATATACTTAGGACTGCAGGCTTGGCCTGCAGTCACTGTAGCCATCAATTTTTTTTTTCAAATTCCCTCCTCCCTGAGCTTCTGTCAACATTGGACTGTAGCCTATCCTGCAGTCCTCCATATACTTAGGACTGCAGACCTGGCCTGCAGTCACTGTAGCCATCCTTTTTTGTTCAAATGAGCTCCTCCCTGAGCTTCTGTCAACTTGGGACTGCAGGCTAGGCCTGCAGTCCTCAACTGAAACTTCTGTCAACTGAAGCTTCATTAGAAGTGCACAAATAAAACATAAATCAAAATCAAAATCATGAAATGTTGGATTAGAACATCATTAATTATAAGCTAATAGCCATGGTTTAAAGTATCGGTCGATACCGATACGATAGTAGTGATACACAACTGAAGCTTTCCAACATAGTAGTGATCCACAAAATGGGGAAAGCTAAAACACTCAAGCACTAAAGCAAGCTAAACAGTAGCTTTCCAACATAACCTAAAATCTTCCAGAAAAAAGAAAATACATAGTAGCTTTCCAAAACAGTAGCAATCCAACATAGTAGCTTCAGGTGTCGTAAAGCCTCACTATTACCCAAAAGAAAAAAGAAAATACACATTCATTCAATTACAACATCAAAATAGTCTGCGGGCCTATTTCGGGGTCCTCGATCTTCATCAAACTCTTATAAGCATTTATTGCGCCCAAATAAGGAATCGTCCAACCAATCGCTTCAGCTGGTGCATGCTTTGACCAAGAACTCGCTGGTGGGGGAATAGGAGCATGTCCAATAAATCTGGAAATGACAAAGTGTTCTCCGACACGGCCAATTGCAGGAAGAGTAGTTCGAACGTGGTTGTCCGGCGGATGGCACATTGGAAAGAAGGTATTGTTATTGTTAGGTGAAAGAAGTACGAGTGGTATACTATACCTATTAGCAAACAGGTATGCAGCGGAAGGGACGGATAAGTAGTTTGCTTTTCCACAAACGGTCTCATTGCAAACAAGGCTCGTTAACAAAGAACTAACCATTTCGATACCGAGTAACTTGGTGTACAATGGAAGATGTGACTGTAACTCTGAATGAAGCTCGGCTCGTACTTGTCTCCACCCTTCTTTATGACAATACCCAAGGTGTCGGGCAAGAGCATGAAATCCACAATGTCCATCAGCGGGAAAATCATCAATAACCCATATATAGTGTCGTATCTCAAGCGAAAATACGTCACTGTAGACGCCAAGAGCAGAAGGTAAGTGTTTCTCAACTCCGTCAGCGGGAACATCATCGACTGTTTTATGTTTCCTCTGGCAAACGGACAACTTACTCCTCTGAGACCCAGTAGAAGGTAAGCTAGCTTCTGCTCTCTGAAACATTCGATCAACATGCTCGAATGAGGATGGATTTCTCTGAGTAGACTGGATCTTCTTCTTTTGTGCGCTAGTCAGTCTTGTCTGTGGTCTTCCCTTACGAGCGGAAACAACGGATGGCTCTTGCAATCGAGTAGATGATGGGTTAGCAAGTTCATGTATTTGGTTCTTGATAGACCGTCTTTCTGGTCCAAGTGAGGCGCACCACCTAGCGTGGAGTAGTTTCACCTGCGGCAGAGAGTAGAAGTCATCTTCAAGAGCAACCGGAGGCATAATTGACAGTTGTCTCCACCGTTGATCGACATCGTCTACCGGAATTGGTCTTCCTTCACGTCGATACAAGTTGATTTCATGTGCACACGGTAGGCCGAGAGAATGGCGATATGCACAACCACAAACATCAGGATCAAAACCAACGAATTTAGCCCTCTCAATCTTCTCCACTAGTAATCTCAGCGCTTTGTGGGACACTTCGTGAGTTAAGGCATCCAACATGTGTTCTTTCTTATGATCATGTTTTGTAATATTGAGACTCATCTCAAATGATGCTTTAATCTCGTGGAGGGCGGACGATATCATCATATCCATCGCTTCCCAAACAGACACGAAGTTACCAAGCGATGACCGAAGACGTTTCTTCAAACTTGAGTGCGCTCCCTCGGCCCGGTTTGTAGTGGTTGTGCCATAGTGCTTCAACTTGTTGGTCCACGCTAAAACAAATTGCTCTTTATGTGGTGCTAGCCAAGTATCGTTGATGTAAGATATACATGCCGGATTACTCGGCCCCCACTTCTCCTTGAACAAGTACCATGCCGTGTCGTAACTGTCTATGGTAGTGGCTCGCCACACAAGTTCCCAATCCTTATAGAATTCAGTAAAGTGGACCTTATCGAGCTTTCCATCCACCTTTTGGAACTTTATCTTACACTGTGATTGAACATTTCGATTTATATGCCAACTACATAAGATTCTTTGCGCGGTAGGAAATATCGCATCCACAGCACTCATTAGTGCATATTCTCTGTCTGTAACAAAAATGGAGGGCTCTTTTTGTTCATTGTAAAGTGATTTGACTCTCATCATCGCCCATGTGTAATCCGCAATAGTCTCACTCTTCATGAAACAGAATGCGACCGTGAAACTTTTCCCCGTTGAGGTGAATCCGACGACATGAAAAAGTGGCATCTTGTATTTATTTGTCTTATACGTGCAATCAAGGATCAGTACGTCGGCAAAGGACCTAGCCAAGTGTATTGAATCAGGATGAGCCCATAAGATTGAAAGAACTTCCTGTGAATCTGGGTGTCTTCTACTGTACTGGACATAGTGACTATCGGAAAGCAACTTTATCAGTTGCTGCATCGCCATTCTTCCCATCATTTTATCAGATTTTGCTCCGGCTAAGACATTGTAGATGGTCCTTAGTGTCGACTTCGTGTCGACGTTTTCTTGTCGCAAGGCTGTGTGAATCTGTCTAGGGGCAACTCCGCTAGTGGCTAGTTTTTTAACTAGCATCTTCTGATCACTATTCAATCTTCCGGCGTAAGCATGACCCACGAGTGTGTCGGCAATAGGGTGATTGTGACTTCCATTCTTCACTTGGACTGTATAATCCGTCATACATCCTCGTGATACAATCTTTAAGGCGAAAGGACAACCACATTTCTTCGTCCCTCCTCTTCTACGTTTGACGACGTTTAGATTCATGCTTTCAGAATCTTTTGCGTTTTTATGGCTCCTAAAAATACCACCTCTTTCACATCCGAGTTCTAACTTTTTCCATCCTGCATCTCCTCTCTCGGATTTCACAATGACAACAACAATGTTATGTAGGCGTCCAACTTCTCTACACCATCCAAGCGCCGCATCACAAGAAGGAAATGTAGAGGATGTTGAGAATAAATGTCCTACGTCAACATTATGTTGGACAACAAGATCTGTACAATGTACAACCTGCAAAGTAATAAAAAATTAAATTTATAATTGTACAAGATCTCCAAAATCAAATTGTAAAGGACTGCAGTACTAGACTGCAGTCCAGTCCTTTTAAAGGACTGCAGCAATGGACTGCAGTCCATTCCTATTCCAGCCTGCAGGACTGCAAGACTGGACTGCAGTCCATTTCTTGTACAGGACTGCAGGCTAGGACTGCAGTCCGCTTTTTGTACATGCGTATTTTCTGTGTACAGGCGTATGAAATCTCGAAAATTGACATTTCATGTACTTACCGACAATGGTTCACACGTAATCGTTGGTTCTTGGGGAGCCATAATGGGATTGGATGACCCAATCTCTTCTTCAACAATATTTTGGTCCATAATTCTAAACAAAGATTGAGTCAACACAATAACCTAATTAAAAAAAAAACAAAATAAAAAAAAGAGATAGAGAACTACCGAAGATAGACAACTTCAATAGAGGTGGGGACAACAACAATGGAGGAGGGGGGACCAATGGTGGAGGTGGGGACAACTATGGAGGAGGTGGGGACAACAATGGAGGTGGGGATTGAGAGAAGTGGTTTGGGGATTGAGAAAAGAGGAAGAAGACAAAGAAAGAAGACAAAGGAAGAAGATGGTGGCCCTTAGTGTTTTGAAAATGACAAACTTGTAATTTTTTAAAAATATTTAAGTTGGTGGCCCTTAGTAATTTGGGGGTGGCCTTTAACATTTGCCTTTTTTTAATGACAAACTTATAAATAAATCAAAGTTTAGTATAGGATAGCCCTGATCAAAAAAACAATGTGCCTTATAAATAGTTAAAAGAGAGAGGCTTCTTTAACTTGTTCTCATCATTTCATAAAGATATCAAAAACTATCACTAGTGAACCGAGAGGGAGAGGTTTATATACCAATCCAAGACATCAAGGGCTGGATGAATGAGCTAAGGATTTCCATAGACTTAGTGGTGACGAAGAGAAGAAGAGAGAGTGTAAATTTCCCACAGCTTGCTTGCAAGTGTTCAGTGTTACTGTTGATCAAAGATGACAATAATTGAAGAGAATAATAGCTTTTCGAAAGACAACACCATAACGCTCCAAAGGAAGCTTGACCAATAGGGCCGGCATTGGGATAAACCAGACAAGATTTTGGACTTGGACAACTCTCTTCTGCTTAGGACAATCCATAGGCTCATCGTGATCCTAATAGAGGTCTAGATTGCGGGTGACCCTACATGATCGACATATAATAAGAATCAAGAGACAACCAAAACTATACTCCGAATAGGACAACCCAATCCCGTGTGCCTGCCTGTTGACCAGTACTCTTCAGTACAATTAGCAGTCGTGCCTGTGTTTATTAGTTTTAGCGGGTCCTGTGGAACCAATCTTTGAACGGTTGAAACCTGCACTACGTGTTAGATTCTATTGTGTCTAAATAGGCCAATAATTGTTTCATCTACCTACCGATACAACACTATGCGTTCTGATCATTAGAAAACTAATGGGAATTTTTCAAGCAAACCAACACGCTTCTGTGATTTAACGATGGTCCAATGCATAATTCTAGTGGCGTTTTCTTTCCTTTTTTTTTCATGTTAACGATGGTCCAATGATTTAACGATGGTCATTAATACTAACTTTTGAAGCCAAAAAATATCATTTCTAATGACGTTTTCTTTCCTTTTTTTCATGTTAAGAGTGAGATCCCTGATATTGGCGTTCCAAGTAAAAATTGTCATTAATCACATGAAGAAAAGACATCTATAAAAAAGAGTATTTATCAGAGCACTACAAAAGTTATTCGGAGCTAGCCCAGTATCGAGGCTAGTCCAATTTTGAAGAACTTTTACTCTGGACGGTCAAAAACTTACCAGGAGCTCCCCCCAAACCCAAACATTCTAACTTTTACCCTCTCCCCCCCCCCCCCCCCCCCCCCCCCCCCCCCCTCTTCAAAATCCTCTCTTTATTTCACTTCAAAACAATGAACTTCTTCCTTCTCCACCTCTTGCAATAAGGGAATATCACAGACAATATATATTTTCTTAACAAAATTGCAGTTATTTCGGGATCAGTCAAACAAACCATTTGTGGCAATCTCGACTAATTATTCTGTCACTTAATAAAGCGAACAGAAAAGGTGTATGGCTAAGAGTTTACCACTTTAACATATTAGGGAGAGTTGTGAGCTTTTAGAAATCATATACAAGCCTACAACTTCATGACAATATGAGGATAATGCATACAAATCAGACAAATAAAGAATTGGCGTTGTTCAAATGTATTATTTGGAGGGTTGATTTTTTATTTTGAGTTTGTTGTAAGAACTAAATGTAATACATTTTAACTTTAAAGGAAAGCATATTGCAGACACAAGAATCCTGAAGATGCTAATGGAGAAATCTTGAAGCATATTTTTTCACTGTATTTTTTTTCTTTAGAGGAGAGAGTATAAATCGCACACATTCCCTTTTCTTTTACTATGGATTTTTACTAAAGGTGGATTTATAACAACCTTTATCTTATTTCCTTTATATATATTCCTAATAGAACGAAACCCGCATGATATTCCATCCGGCTAAAAAAATCTTTTTTCTTTCAATTTTTTTAACAATAGTGTGTTTTTCTTCTTCCTTTTTTCGATGCCCGGCGTACCTCCCCCATGGTAGTGTATTTTTCTTCTTCCTTTCATGTCTGCTGTTCGAAGAAGGTTGTGTCATATCATGTCATCTCCCAATTACATGTGGGTCCGGACAGGATTTAGGAGTAGATGCGTGGATGGTGGTCCACATGTAATAGAGGGAGGGACAGAATATGACAGAATCTGCTTGGGACAGCAGATCCTCTCCCCTTTTTCAGATGTCCGGCGTACCTCCCGACGGTTCGATTTCGAGACCGTCCGCCAAGGAGGTTATACCTCTCCTTGCTGCAAGTGTCAGCTGAGTTCGGTATTTTTTACTTATTATAGTGAAACATTAAATAACGGCGTACCTCCCCCACGGTAGTGTATTTTTCTTCTTCTTCCTTTTCTTTGCGATGTCCGGTGTACCTTTCCGATAGTTTCGATATTTTTTTACTTATTATAGTGAAACATTAAATAACTACAACAACTATCCGAAGTTACTTGCATCCAACAAAGAAGCACGTGACGGGCAAACACGGAGAAGCGCAGAACCAAATTGACTTTGAATTGAAAACATTGGCAACACATGAACATTATTATTGTGCGAAACAAATAACCATCGATACCAAAGTTACTAGTGTCTCAATCCTGGAGATTGAGACCCAGGTGCAGTCAGTAGGTGACTGCACCTTAGTAGTCTCACAAAGACGACAACGCATAACATAGAACAAGAGAAGTATCAGATGTTGCAACGGAAAGGAGCAGATCGATCAATAGAGACGTCTGCAGATGGTCAGGCCGTCGCCGATGGGGACCTGCGATATCTCGACGCGGGGATCCGCAGCCAAGAACTTGTTCAGCGCGATCAAGGCCGTCCTGCCTTCCTTGGCAAACATGGGAAGGGAAGCATCCTCCGGAACTGCCACAGTTCCGAACCATATGGTGTTGTCATAGGCGATCACTCCTCCGACCTTGACCAGCTTCAGCAACCGCTCGTGGTACTCCCCGTAGCTCACCTTGTCCGCGTCGATGAACGCAAAATCATACAGCTCGTCTTCCCCAACCTGTACACATACATACATATATATATAAAGTACAGGAATATTTAGATTATTACAGAATTTTCTCATGAAATGAAGTCACCAGCACATATCTATTTGGTAAAATTACTACCTCTTGAACCAATTTATCAAGGACGGGAAGCGCAGGGGACTCGATGAAATTGATCTTATCTTCAACTCCTGCTTTCTTAATAAATGGTAGGCCAATCTCGAAGGCGGATTTGTCGATGTCAATTGCTGTTATCTACATAATATATAGCAAAATTGGTGAGCATGCAGTTACATAATCCCGATATATCGTTTCTGATACCACCGATATTGCGGACCTTGGTGTATATATATACTGACCTTTCCATCCTTTGGCAATGCCATAGCCGTGAGGAGGAGAGAGTAGCCGGTAAATACTCCAATCTCTATAGTTTTCTTGGCATTCATGAGCTTCAACATGATGGAGAGGAACTGGCCTTCTTCAGGGGGCACAGCCATCAAAGCCCTGTTCAATCAACATGCATAGAGAATTAGCACTTACTAAAAACTATTTACATATATAGGCATGGCCGGCATTCGACACTAACTAAACATATCATCTACTTATGATTTTAAGCCTTGCCTTTGGTGCTTCATAGTCTCCTCTCTTAACTTCTTAAGTAGCTCATGCTCTCTTGGATAAACACTCGTCTCCAATATGTACTGCAAAAATACACAGTTTTTGTTTGTGTGTGTGTGTTAGTAAGATGACTATATTGAAGCAATAACACAAATATTTCTAGTGGAACATCTTCAAGATGTAAGTAATTTATTTGATTAATTCAGATGCAGATTATATATGAAGGTCTGGAACGTAAGCTTAATTTCTTTGAAGAATAATGTTATTCGTTACTCCAAATCATTCATTCTTTTGTGGCAGCTAATGTGACCCTTAATTTAGCAGATGACATGATAAATTTTAAAATTAAAATTAACACTAAAATTAAAATTAATATTAACATTAATAATGTTGTTCGTTACTCCAAATCAATCATTTCTTATGTGGCGGAGTTTCGCGGACGGAACTTATATATATATATATATATATTTTATATATATATATATATATATATATATATATATATAATGGTAAGAAATTACAAAGGTTTAGCACGAAATCTATATCATGCAACAAGAACAAGAAGAGGAGGAAGAAGAAGGGACCTCATGAAGAGCATCACTCTGCAGAATGTTCTTGTGGAGAACTGAGAGGTCCACTTTATCCTGCCCCATTGAAAATAAGTAGCAAAGTGGAACTGAAGGTTCTTAGATAGGGAAGGAGGAGAAAGAGTAGCAATATATATAATACTGCTCACTCACATGGGATGAGAACCTCTCTATGTTCCTCTCCCCAATAAATAGTACCCCTTGGCCCAGTCTCTCTCAACCAAACTAATTGAAAATAAAAGGAAAAAAATAAAAAATAAAAAGTTTGACAACCTCGTTGTAAGTCCTTAATTTGCTTGCGGTGCATTATGGCAATCCCTCCAACTATTATTATGTAATTAAGCTCTGGTTATAAATTTACTACAAAATCTTTCTCCTACAAGTCATCTATAACTAAAACAAAGTTAGGCCAATTTGCATTAATACTTTGGACTTTCAATCATTTACAAGTTCTTATTCCATATTACTTTATAGAGTTCATTTTTATTCACCCACTCAAACTAGAAAATATGTTCAGTCTTCTGCTCAAGAATTATCACGTGTCAAATTGGTGATCAAACCTAGTGTGGATATTTACCAAATCACTCACAAAGTGATTTTAGGTTGGATGGAAATGACATGTGACAATTCTTGAGCAAAGAGTGAACATTCATCTTAGTTTTTGGTGGGTGAACAAATAATATACTCTATTTTTTACTTAGTTGTATACATGCAGGTATAGAGAAGTTAATACATATTTTATCACATCCAATCTTAATTAGGCTGTGTTTGATTGAGCTTTTTTTTCATGGAAAATGTTTCCATCACAAATTTTTCATCAATTGTAGTGTTTGATAGCTTATATTTTCCATGAAATTATTTTTCAAAAAACGATCATTTTCCATATTTTCATCTAAAATGGTGGAAAATGAAACTTGTCAAACCCATAGGAAAATATCATTTTCCATGAAAAATAATTATTTTTCGTGGAAAATAATGACAATCCAACACCCAAATTAAGTTTCCCATGAAAAATTTTTAAAATTCCATAAAAAAAAATTCCTAGAAAAATAATTTCATGAAATTAATTTCTTTTCCACGTGTTTTCCACCAAGCAATCAAACATTATAATCAAAAAATATTCTACTAAGCAATGGAGAAAAAAAAAATCATACAAGAATATGACTACTTAGAAAAAAAATCAAAGGACAGCCCTTTAATTTTTTTATACATAATTACTTAACTTTTGTCCTAAATTTAAAATAGTAGTATCACGTTGCTTACACCGAACTATTACATATAAAATACTATCATGTTGCTTACACCGAATTAAAATACTATTACATCTAATTGCAAAAAGAAAAAGGAAAAAAAATTCAAAGTCTCCAAACTATCACGTTACTTACAACGATTAAAATACTAAAATTGGACAGTTGAAGCAATTTAAGTATAATTTAATTTAGCTGAAGAGTTTAAGTTAACACTATAGAATTAGTTTGAACTTTTTTTTTGAGTTGGTAAAAATGCATGGCTTGATAATAAAAATGACTAGTTAACATTTAGGCTTTCGATATTATATCAGCTTATAACTTCTAAAAAGTTTGGATCCTAATTTTTTTTTATATCGTCATGTGTGTGTGTGTGTGTGTGTGTGTGTGTGTGTGTGTGTGTGTGTGTGAAACATTGACCAAGATATTTGAAAAAAAAAACATTAATAATAATAATTTAAATCTACCATTAAAGAATGTGCTTGGCCTACCCAAGAACAACGAAATGTTGATGGGCAGAATTTGAGCACCAAAGGTTGAAGCACACATTGTGTGAGAGGAAATTACTGATTCTAAGTCATCTATATTGCTGTAGAACGATAAAGTTCCGTTTTATGGTACATTTTTTTACTCCAAATATTCTATTGCATATATTTTCTAATTAAAACTATTTATTAAATTCAGGACCGGATTCAACATTTTAGAGGTTTAGACTAGTCCAAAAAATAAGACCCATTATCCTTCTATATAATATTTTTTGTAAATCCAAAATACAATATAATAGTTCTTGAATACACATAATTGTCACCAAGATCCAATAAATTAAGCAACTCCAATTTCTAAAAGAAAAGAGGATAACCATTATAGATTGAAAGAACATAAATAGTATTAAAAGATAACAAGATAGTTAGTTCAATGATTAGTAGTCGGCGACTTCTCACTGCTTTAGGTTGATAGCGTCCGACGACGGATCAAGGTGGCGAAGGACGACGGATTGTTCGGTTGCGTTCGCTGATCGTAAGCGAAGCGTCCAGTGCAAATGCAGGAAAACGAGCCAACGTGATAATTGTCCTTTTATGGACCTCCAGTCTTAATAGAATTTGGGTTTCTATTTTCTAATAATTAAAAACTAAAAAAGTTGAGACCCTTAGGGGAGGAGGCCGTAGGCAAGCTGCCTAGCCTGCCTCCCTTAATAGGGACATATAGGTAATTACGAAAGCTATCATTTGGTCTTTCTAAATAGTCTGATAGGCAGATATTATGCTAAACCCCGTGACTTTTATTACAGGTCAATTATGGAGGATCATCCATAATTGAGACTTAGCAGACCTAGTCCAGGAGGTTGGATTATCCTATCCGGAGCTAATTTTAGTTGCCCTTTGACTTTCATTATAGGTGGATGTCGTAGATGATCTTCCATAATTAATCTACAATAAAAGCCAAGGAGCACTTAAAATTAATTTCGAATAAGACAATCCAACCACCTGACTTACCGATGTAGAAAAATTCAAGATTTCGTGACTGAGAAAAAAAAGAAAAAAAAGGTAGGATGCCATGGATGATTGGTACAAGTCGCTGTCATTCACATCTTTCGACTCCCTGAATGTGGTAGGAACTGGAAGTAGGTGGGAAACGTGCATGCCATGGATGATTGGTACAAGTCGCTATCATTCTATTCAACTTTTTTTTTTTTTTGGTCCTTCTTAATATTTTCTTCTTTGAAAACTAAGGGACGACATGTTTAAATACATATGATTTGTACAGGTAGCTCGCTTTCTCTCTTTTTAACCATTCTTCTTTGAAAACCAAGTGCCGGCATGTTTAAATACATTGACTCCCTGGATTGGAAAGAGAAAAAAGATGCACCATTTGTTAGGTGGTGGAGGATGATATTGTTTGGTTGTCTTCTTGAAGTTAGGTGGGTCGACTTTCAAGTTGTTCACTGGGCCGGTTCGGCCCGGGCCCGCCCGTGGACCGGACCGGCCCGCCCCCCTATAAGCCCGGACCGGTCCGCCGTGGGCCCGAACCGGCCCGGCCCCCCATGTGTACTCGGTTCGGGTCGGGCCCACCCCCCCCCCCCCCCCCACAGCCCGAGCCCGGCCCGGCCCGGACCGGTCATTTTTTTTTTTTTTATATTAAACAGGCCCGGCCCGGTTGGACCGGCCCGGCCCGGCCCGGTTGGACCGGCCCGGCCCGGTTGGACCGGCCCGGCCCGCTGGGACCGGTCCAGCCTGTGCCGACCGTTTGATTTTTTGATTTTTTTTTATTTTTTTTTTTAAACTTTTGACCGTTGGGAGGGGGGGGGTTTCTTTTACCAAAATACCCCTCCCATATAGCCGTTATTAAAACGTTGGGAGGGGTATTTTGGTCTTTTTTGGCCTAAAATTACCAAAATAATCCCAAAAAAATCCTATAAATAGTCCAAAAATCTCATTTTTCATAAACAACTCATTCCTCACAAATTCTCTACATCTCTCTACGGTGCTCTGGTGTTCTACGACTTTCCCTCCCCGGTGCTCTACGGCTTCCCGATCTCGCTCCCAACTCCATTCCGGCTCTACGGCTTCCCGATCTTCCTCTCAATCTCTTACTTTCTTCTAACGTAGTTTACTTTATTTTATTTTATATATGGCTGGTGAAGGTTCAAACCCACCTGATCTTGCTGGACAGACATACCACTATTTTAGTTCTTTTTTTGACGGTACTGAAATTCCACCTGAGCAAGTTGCGACTCATCCGATTCCGGAGGGGTGCCAACAATCTCCTCCGGAAGTCGCTAGTACAACCCAACGTCCTGAAAAGAAAAAAAGGTCTAAGTATTGGGATTATTTTACTTTAATTTTTGAAACTAATCCTGATGGTTCTTTGGTTTTAGATGCCAAGGGGGAACCGAAACCGTACAAGGCGCAATGCAAGAAATGTTGCAACCAGTACGCATGGAAGAAGGGCGGTGGCACCGGGACTATATCCAGACACTACGACACTTGCTACGGGAAGGACACACTTCAAGCGTCCCAAACCCAAATAAGCTTCGGCGCCACCGGTTCTTCAATTGGTAACTTTACTTACTCAGCTGCTCGGCATAAAACCGAGTTAACTAAACATATTATTCGTGACGAGCTTCCTTTCACGACGGGTGAAAGCGATTCTTTACGAGATTATATATCACTTTATCTAAACCCCTCCTTTACTAAAGTGAGTAGGCAACAAACTCGAAAGGAGGCAATTCGTCTCTTCAACGAGCAGAAAGCCGCTTTGAAAGCGGAATTTCAAAATATTAGTAAGTTGGCTATTACTTCTGATATTTGGACTACTAAATGGAGTTATGCTTATATTTGTATTACTGCACACTATGTAGATGCACAATGGATGTTGCAAAAACGCATCATCTCTCTTAAACTTATAGAATGTCCACACACGGGAGCTGTAATTTCAAGTGAGATTTCAAGACACGTGCGTGAATATGATATTCACGCAAAAAAAATTTCTGTCTCTTTGGACAATGCATCAAACAACAATGCTGCTATGTCTTCTTTGTCAATAATTTTTAAGCCTATTTTAGAAGGTAGACTTATGCATGTTAGGTGTGCTTGCCATATAATTAACTTAGTTGTTAAATAATGTTTAAAAATTTTTGAACCCCATTTAGACACTCTGCGACAATGCTTGCTCCACCTAAACTCGTCTCCAAGTAGACAACAAAGTTTTGCATGCGCTTGCGCACATTTTGGTATGACTTTTAGAAGATTTGTGAAGGATATACCAACTAGGTGGAACTCCACCTACTTGATGTTGAAATCTGCAATTCCATTTAAGAGTGCTATTTCATATTATTGTACTTCGGATGTCACCTTTGACTATCAGGTTACTGATGATGATTGGTTAGCAGCTGAAAGTGTTTGTGAATTTTTAGAAGTTTTTTACAATGCTACATTAACTCTTTCTGGTGTTTATTATCCCACATCTTGCTTAGCTTTACGTGAACTTTGTAACATGTCTTATTTATTTTCTAAATATAGAGATTATCCAAATTTTGAAATTGCGGTGAGAAATATGGAAGCCAAATTCAGGAAATATTGGGGTGAAGTACCTCTTTTATATTGTTTGGCTTCCATATTTGATCCTACAATCAAATTGGATGGCGTAGAGGTTTTATTAGAAGGATATGGAGAATATATGGGTATAGACGTTACTGACATGAAGGCAGAAGTTAAAGTGGCTTTGGACAGGTTAGTTATACTGTACGAAGAAGGAGCAACGTCGACCCGACCAACTCAGGGGGGGCTAGTAGTAGCTCCGGCTTGACGTCTAAGCTATCAGCAGCCGGTCGCATACTACAAAGGAAGAAACAAAAGCAATCTTCCCAACCTACTCAAGAGTTGTCTGCTTACCTTAACTCTTATCAAGACGAAGATGAGACTCCAGATCACTTCGCCGTTCTAGAATGGTGGAAAAGACACGACAAGAGATTTCCTGTGCTTTCTAACATAGCACGTGATCTACTGATGGTTCCGGTGTCGACGGTAGCATCGGAGTCCTGTTTTAGTGCAAGTTCGAGGATGTTGAGCGATAGGAGGAGCCGCTTGAAGCCCGATATTTTGGAAGCGATCGTGTGCGTACAAGATTGGTTGGCTGCCGATAAAAGAACACAAAACCAGAAAGATGAAGAAGATCATGACATCCACGAGCTGGATTTGGAATCGCTTTCATTGCATGAAGGCGAACAACAATGAGGCTACGGTGCAAGGTATCAGGTATGTACATTTAAACTTATACATTTCAATTTTAAATTTTAACTTATACTTTCAAAAACTATTTTTTTTTTACTTATACTATTCAAAATTTTTAATTTAACTTATATTATTCAAATTTTTAACTTATACTTTCAAAAACTATTTTTTACTTTAAAAAAAAACATTTTTTAACTCCACCTATGCCAAACAAGCATTTGCCGGTCCCAAGCCCGGATAAAGGAAGAGGGAGAAATGTTTTTTTAAAATTTTTATAAATTTTTATAAACATTTGTAATATTGGTATAAACATTTGTATATATTTGTATAAACATTACTTTTATAAATATTTTGTATAAATATTTTATAAACATTTAAGTTACAAATTTTTAAAATTAAAATACAAAAGAAAATGATTACTTTTACATGGTTTTTAAAATGGTTTTAAAAAGAAAATACATATTTTGTAAAAACATTTTATAAACATTTTTATTAAAAAGAAAACATTTTATAAATATTTTATCATATTTTGTATAAACATTTTATAAACAATTGTATAAACATAAAATTATAAACATTTTATAAATATTTTTTAAACATATTTTGTATAAACATTTTATAAATATTTTTTTTATAAACATTTAAGTTAAAAAATTTTAAAATTAAAATACAAAAAAAATATTAAAAAACTAAATAAAACAAAAAACTGTAAAAAAAAAAAAAATAATAATCCAAAAATTCGGGCCGGTCCGGTCAACCCGGCCTGAACCGGCCCGAACCGGCCTAGGCCCGGACCGGCCCGACCCCACTAGTCCCGGTTCAATGGGCCGGGCTGGGCCACGTGGAAAATAACCGGACCGGGCTTAGCCCGGACCGAAATAATGTGTGGGCCGGTCCTGGACCGGCCCGAACCCGGTCAGGCCCGCCGCCCCTGGACCGTGGGCCGGCCCGGACCGGACCGGTTACACCATGAGTCGACTTGGACTCAAGTTTGACCGGATTTGATCGGATCTGATCTGGATCGAAATGGACTAGACCTTTGAAATGCTCCGGGCTGGACCGGACTTGAAACAAAAAATTTAAACCTAATCCGGACCCATTAGCACAGATCATGACTGGATCCAGGTTAAGTTCAAGTTATATTTTCAAATAGAAATCAAAGTAGTCTTGAGTATATTTTATATCTACATGTTATTAGTGCTATAAAAATCTTGGTACGGTAAAACTAAGAATGACATATCTACCTTTCATATCGAAAGTCCTTCAAAGTAAGGGGATGTTTGGTTCCACGAATTTGGAGTTGAATTTGAGAATTGCATAGATTTGGAGTCAAATCCCATGGGATCCTATGTTTGGTTCAATCTTGAATTCGGATTTGGAAAATGTCCTGTAATAATTATTTTATCTGGAAATTGCTGAGAAATCCAATTTCGGGGTGGGCTTTTATGAAATGCCCACCCGCTGGATAAGTTTTATGAAATACCCAGAATTAAGTATTTTCACGTTAAATATTTCAAGATTCCCTTTTAGATGCCACCCGCTAGAAACTGCTATTTTTATAATACCGAAACTACCCCTCCGCGCGAATTGGTCATCTATATGTATTTGAATTCAAAAAACTCAGATCTGGATTGTGATTTTCGTCTTCTTCTTCTTCACTGGAAATCTGAATTCCATTGCTCTCATCTTCAGCAGAGATCGCAAAGATCGTTCGTAGTTCGGTGTGCTTTTCTTCAGTCGAACTCAGATCATCGCTCGTCATCATCATCATCATCATCATCTTTATCTTCATCGTGGAGACATTTGAAGTTTTCCGACAATTAGGTCAATTGTGGAGAGAATATCTTTCTTCTTCTTTTCCATCAGAATTATCATCGTTTTGAAAGAAGAACGAAACTCTTTGTTCATGAAAAAAAACTAAATTACACGGAGAATGCCATTCTCCGTTTTATTTAAAACGGAGAATGCCGTTCTCCGTGTTTCTAACACGGAGAATGGTCATTCTCCTGCGTTTTAACACTGGAATGACCATTCTCCGTGCTAAATTACACGGAGAATGAC
The DNA here is from genome assembly GCA_029216955.1 of Iris pallida. Taxonomy (NCBI): domain Eukaryota; kingdom Viridiplantae; phylum Streptophyta; class Magnoliopsida; order Asparagales; family Iridaceae; genus Iris; species Iris pallida. The sequence continues at coordinate 28,289,691 of JANAVB010005599.1, read as the reverse complement.
CATTCTCCGTTTTATTTAACACGGAGAATGGCATTCTCCGTGTTAGTAACACGGAGAATGGTCATTCTCCTGCGTTTTAACACTGGAATGACCATTCTCCGTGTTAAATAAAACGAAGAATGTCATTCTCCGTGTTAAATAAAACGGAGAATGACATTCTCCGTCTTAATGTAGCACGGAGAATGGCCATTCTCCGTTTAAATTAAGACGGAGAATGTCATTCTCCGTGCTACATTAAGACGGAGAATGTCATTCTCCGTTTTATTTAACACGGAGAATGACATTCTCCGTTTAAATTAACACGGAGAATGTCATTCTCCGTTTTATTTAACACAGAGGATGACATTCTCCGTTTTATTTAACACGGAGAATGGCATTCTCCGTGTTTCTAACACGGAGAATGGTCATTCTCTTGCATTTTAACACTGGAATGACCATTCTCCGTGTAAACTAAGACGGAGAATGACCATTCTCCGTCTAAATTATGACGGAGAATGGCCATTCTCCGTGTAACTTTCAGGACGGAGAATGACATTCTCCGTCTTAATTAAGACGGAGAATGTCATTCTCCGTGTTACTAACACGGAGAATGGTCATTCTCCGTGTAAATTAAGACGGAGAATACCATTCTCCGTGTTACTAATACGGAGAATGACCACCCTCATGTGAAATTAACATTTTTCGTGTTCTAACACGAAGAATGGCCATTCTCCTGCATTTTATGGTCAGCTGAAACTTTGGAGGACTATAACTTTTGACTGGGAGGTCGAAACGAGGTCCCGTTTGTCGCAAAATGAGCGTATCGTCGAGGAGACTGAAAGTAACAGCTTCATCATTAGACGGCCTTCCAAAATTTTAGATTCGCAAAAAAATGATGTTTGGACCTCCGTTTTAGCATTTTTGTCGTTTGTCCCAGTCTTTCCGAAATTTTTCGACGAGTTTTTGAAGATTTTTGAGGAGAAAACCTAGATTCGAAAGTGAGCAGCGTAAGGAAGAAGATGAAGTATCGAAACTTTTTTTTAAGAGCAGTTTCGTGGGTGTTTTCAATAAATTAAAAGGAAGGGCAAAAGGGTCATTTGGAATCCGCTTTGGATAAGTTTCTCTAATTCTGGGCACGCGATGAAAGTTTTTTTAGCGGTGGATTTTACATAAAACTTTTTTAGTTTTTGGGCATTTCATAAATCTTCCCATATTTTATTAATCCATCAGGATTTTGAGGCTATTCCACATCCTACTGGGGGTGAGCATTATTCGATTCTGGCCGAAAATCGAACCGAACCGAACAAGAGTTAGGTTCTGTTTTAAAAAAAAATGATTCGATTTCGGTCTTGAAAATACTAAAATTGCTTCGGTTTTGTGTTTTGATTTTTGTCCAAAATCGATTAAGACATGTACAATTAATAAATACTCTCATTTTTATGCATATTTTGCGATTAAAAATTGTTCATATTTTTGAAAATAACAAATTTATGTATGTGTTTTGAAGTCAAACTTTAATAGTTAACAACTAGTCCAATTTTGTGTAAAACTTTAAAATTCAACAAATATGTATATAAAAATTATAATTTTTAAAATACTTTAACCAAGATTCTAACTTTGGATCAAATCCATTAAATAATATAAATTGTTCAACCGAATAACCGAATTGATTATTCGGTTTGGTTCGGTTTCGGTTTTAGATTATTCCGATTTCAATTTTGAATTTAAATTTTTTGATTTATTCGATTTTGACTATTTCGGTTCGGTTTAAACCGAATAAACCGAACGCTCATCCCTGCATCCTACTCTCCAAACCAGATTTAGGAGGGAAGAAGTTGAATTTTATTTTTAAAATAATATTATTATTCTATTAATACTTAATTAACACTAATCAACAAGTAATAATTAATTAAGTATTAACTTAATTAACAATTAATTAATATTAGTCACCATTTAAAATATGAAAACTTTAATTTTAGTTAATATAAATAAATTGTTAGGATATGTAATTAATATAATTAATTATTTAGTATAATTAAAGACATAATAATAATAAATAATTAAAAAATTAACTAGATAATGAATTAGTATGTACTATTATATAACTAGTGGCCGTGTGAACGCATCTATTTATTTGGATGGACTGGATTTTTAATACCACACCGGTGGATGAATTAAGTTGAATTTAATTAAATTATGACAAATTTTTCTTCACATAAATTAATTAAAACATTTGAAAATTATTTTTCTTCTATTTTTTTTTTTTTACTGCGCATCTCAATGTTCATAGTTTAATGAAACTATCTAACAAGATAATTACACTATCTAATTTAATTTAGGATGCAAAAGTGTAGTAATACAATATAAATGTGGAATATAATATCAATACTTTTTAATTTTTACTTTTATTTAGTAACCATGTGATGAAAATAAAAATATATACCTATATTTTGTAAATAATTAAACTACTATTTGTTTCTTTACAACTTGATCCATAGAAGTAGTACCGAGATGACAAGCAAGGCATGCCACCTGGGAGAAGAGATGCCACTGGGGCGGAAAGATCGAACCAACAAAAATTAGAACTTATAATTAAATAATTTTCAATAAATCGTGTATGAAAAAAAAAGCTCTTGAAGATTATGCGTATCACATCAAAATTCTAAAATAAATACAACAAAAGAATCACTAAAATTATTTAAACATGCACCGACCTACTACAAAGTTTATACAAAAATAGTAGAAATTTGAATATAAACTACAATCACAGTCAAAATAATTCCAACTACAAACTTTTAAGCATACCACCTCCAATAATTTGGCTTTCTGGAAAAAAAAATATTCAACATAAATAAGCTATAATTTCAGCAGCAAGCGTGCAAGCTGTAAATTTGGCCCAAATTATCATTTGGATAGTGAATTCAAACACAAACTATACCAAAAAAACTAACCTCGAAAGAAAACCACCTCTTAGAACACCTCCAGCCCACATACAAAAATAACAAAATTAAAATGTTAATTTTAGCAATTTTATTAAGTCAGAGCAAAGTCAAACAAAAATTGCTGGAAGACTTGACATTTATTAGCATATCTACTCGATAAAATTGAGCTTTTTCTATTCCAAATGATTACAAGAGAAAAATTTAAAGGGCGGCTTCCTTTCAAGTACTTAACCGAACTTGCCTATTCAAAAGAAAAGGTGATGATAAAGAAAATAAAATGAAAAAAAATTATATTGTGATTGCAGTTTTTATTCAATAATATCATATTCGCATGATAGAATCATAACATAATAATCGATATATTATATTCTTTACACACTATCATATTCACATGATAGAATCACAACAAAATAATCGATATATACTTTTTTTTTTTTTGAGATGAAGACATTTATTGAATTAAACCGAATTGTTTACAACCAAAGAACAGTCCTCAATAAGAGGCTGGAGAATACAATGAGGGGAAGAGAAGAATTTCTCAGAATTGAGAGTGTCCCGCGCTTGTCCTGCTAGAATGTGAGCGACATTGTTGCCTCTTCGTCTAACAAATAGGAAATTTATGGATGGAGAATCAAGCAAATCCTTTTGAATGTCATGAACCAAATCTGACAGTCGCCAAGGAATTAATCGAGATTCCCCTCTGAGAATCCGGAGTGCCACCATGGAGTCTCCTTCAATGAAAATGTTACTCGCAGAAATATTGCTCATAGACATAGTTCGAGCTAACCCAATTCCGAGCTAAATAGCCTCCAACTCAGCTTGAAGACATTGATCAATAGGATTGTAGTTGAAATAATACTTTGTTTCAGCCATAATGAAAGATCCCCTGTCATCCCTGGCGATTGCAGCAGCAGCGCTACCTGTCGGGGATGTCGCCCCATCTACATTAATCTTTATAGAGCCAGTAGGAGGCGCTTGCCAAATATTCCCATCATTGGCCTCAAGCCTCAGGTTGCAAAACTCCTTTGTTTTAGTTTGAAGCTCCTCAGGATGCAATGAAAGGATGCTCATAGCATGTTTGATGATATTCAGGGGACGTGGAGCAATATTTCGAAAAACACAGTCCCCTCTAGATTTCCAGATAGCCCAGAGAATCGTTGCCCCCATCCGGACAACATCACAATCGAAATTGTGATTAGTCCAAGCAGCCAAGAGAGAGTGTAGGCTGCCGCATTGATCAGTGCGCAATCCCAGCGGACTGATAAACCAAGCCTCCCTGGCTATGTGACAGTGAACAAACAAATGATCCACCGTTTCTTCCTCGAGCTGGCAAAATGGGCACAATGGACTTACCTGGCAGTTCCTCTTATTTGGAAGTCCATTGTGCCATAGACGCCACACAAACATCTGGATGCGAGGAAAAATATTTGGAAGTTTCCAGATACGCTCCCATTTGAGATTTGAGACAGGCCCAGACGAACAAGAAGGAAAACCACAACGAATAGATTCGTAAAGGGATTTATAGGAGAACTCACCCGATTTGGAACATGTCCATATAAGCTTGTCGACTTCCACTCCCGCCTGAAGGGTGATTGTAGTGATAGCCTTCGCTTCCCAGGGAGGGAATAAAGAATAGATCAGGGGAGCGTTCCAGTTGTGGCCACTGGAATCCATGAGCTCACGAACAAGTCTGGGATAATGTTCAAAGCCGTTGACAGCACTGACCCTGAATCCAGGCAATCCAGGGACCCATGGCTCATTGAAAATATGAATGTAGCCTTTCCCCACCTTCCAGAAGACTTTCCCTTCCAAATGGCAACGAACATCAAGTAAGCTGGCCCAAGTTGGAGAAGCATTCCTACACTTTGTGATGTGCCAAATGGAGCGATTTTGTAAGTATGTTCCAGAAAGAACCTGGACCCAAAGCTGATGTGGATTATTGATGAATCTCCACAGGAGCTTGCCGATAAGAGCTTCATTGACCCATTGGGGATTGCGGAAACCCAGGCCACCCTCCTTCTTGGGTAGCACAAATTTCTATTTTTTCTTTAATCGATATATACTTTAGATCGAATTGAAACTCATGGAAAAAAATATGGCCGAAGGACACACTGTGGATCTTCGAATAACCCGGTGTCAATCTTTGAAACAGAAAGTATAAGAGGAAAGTTTTTTTTTTTTTTTTTTTTTTATTTAACTACATACCAGAAAGAAAATATAAGAGAAAAAGAAAAAAGTATTTATTTAAAACGACTGTGTATAATAATGTGAATTTGATTGCAGGTAAGGAGAGACAAAGGTGGAGGTTACAAAGGATTTCAAATTTTAAATTAATATCCTTTTTTATCCATATATTAATAAATTTTATCTAAGAATCTATATCATCCAAATAATCTATAAATAAATTTATGTAATGCAAATACCCCCAATATTTGTATCATAGAATAGTGATATTATATAATGTGAACTTTTTTGATATGTCGAACTCGAGTCGAGTGACCCTTGTAATTATCGGGAAGAGACATAAGATCCTAATTATGTGGCAAAAGATCAGTGGATCAAGTGTAAAGCCGGACATTTAAAAAAAATGAATCTATATTATCCAAATAATCTATCTATCAAATTATGTAATCCAAGTATCCCTACTTGTTTTATTTTAAAATTTTTTTTACTCATCTATTTTTTTCTTTCTTTTCTTCTTGGACATCCTCCTCTTCTATTGTGTGGAGATTAAATGTTCATCTTGCATTTATTTATTTTTTTGTCTGATTTTATATATTAAACTTTAAAACATCCTCCTACTAACAATTTATCTGCTACATCTTGGAAAGAAAAAGGTAAGTAGGGTGATCGAAAAAAGGCAAATGACACTTGTATCCAAATTTTATATTTGGTAATTCTTATATTATATTTTTTGCGGACTCACAAAAACTAATAATTGTAAATGAAAGTGGATTGATTTGAAAGGATTAAAGAAAAAAAAAAAAAACGAAGACGAAAACATAAAATGATAAAACATAAGAACGACCAAATGGTTCACCCGTTTGTAAGTGTAGATGATAAGCTACGTTTAATCGTAAGCTCCTTACAACCATCAAAATAATTTTAGAATTATGGGAGCCTATTATTTCTTTCATGGTAAGAGTTAGACGACAGTGGATCCGAAAAATATACAATGTAGTATACGTAAAAAGTTTCAAATGTTACATCCGCCACCGTAAAAAAATAAAAATAATAAGTCCATTGCAACCATCAAACGAATTTTAGTGCTAAGAGAAATATAAGAACCTATTGAGATCTGATTTCACATAAAAAAAAAAAACACTAATAAAATCTGTTTTAGAGGATTTAAGTATAATTTAATCACAACTATCTACCAATCCAACGGTTAAAACATGTGAAGATTTCTATCCTCTACATTTTCGTAGAAGAGGGGATTTGGATCCAAGACGTTACACAAATAGCATGGCAATTTCAATCAATTTTTATTTTATTTTTTGAGATAGAACAGTGGAATAATAATTCTTGCAATTCCATTATGGAGATAATTAACAAATCAATCCAATATATATATAATTTAGTTCCTATGTGTCAAAGCCACCATTATATATTTAAGCTGGTAGAATAAAAATACAAGGTTAGAAATACATGGCTTTTGCATTCTTCATGTTGCAACATTCCAAAATTTCATCTTAGGCCTCGTTTTTGTTCGCAGAAAGGAAATAAATTCTTTGCTTTTTTCTAAAAATAAATTTGGTGTTTTGAACGGTAAAAAAATTGGAAGAAAAAATAAATAATTGGAGATGAAAAAGTGAATCCAAAGATTGAGTAGGGGAACCATTTTTTGAGTTATTTTCTTAATTTTTTTTTTCTTGCTCATTTCTTTGACAAACAAATATCTCAAAAAATAAATGAATTTTTTTCTTCAAAAATTATGATTCCACCAAACATAGCCCATGCTAGTAAACCTCTCGACTTTTCTTTCCTCTTCGAACTACTTTCCATGTCGGCCTGTTCGCTAAAGAAGAGCTCGTTATAGATTGGAGGATTTTATGAATTTGGGGTAAAATTCATAAGATTGTATGTTTGGTTGGAACGTTGGAATTTGATATAAAAAGTGGGTAATAATTACATTCCAAATCCAATCCTAATTCTGAAGAAGAAAAAAGTTGGATTATTTTTTTTAATAATTGTATTATTCTATTAAAATTTTAGTTAATATTAATCAAGAACTAATTAACTAATAACTTAATTAAAAATTAAGTAATAGTTAGTTATTATTTTATATATGGTTTTTATTCTTAATTAATATAAATACGTTCTTTTACAATATTTAATTA
>JANAVB010005599.1:28274930-28277430 GCA_029216955.1 Iris pallida | reverse complement strand
GCCGATACTTTGAACCTTGTTTCTTGGTATCTAAGTTAGGTTTTAGACGTGGCTATTCCGATGAAGGTAGTCAAAGGCGCAAGGCGCACTCGAGGCACAAAGGGTCGATATCACCTAAGGCGCAAGACGTATTTAAGACACGCGTCCGAACGAAGCGAGGCAAAAAAATAATAAATAATAAAAATATACATAAATAAGTAAATTAGTGATGTAAGAAGTAAAACCAAATAATATATTAAAATAAAAATATGTTAAAACTTAACCAAGTGAACAAGAAGAGCATTAATAGCATCCAACAGAACTAACAAGAGTTTGTATTCTCCCTACTATGTTTTTAGTAAATTGTAGTTTTTCTAGTCCAATGTAACCAACTTTGGCAATCGTGGAAAGTGCTATCTTCCTCCCACTCGTATGAGGTAAGGATTATTTCCATGCCTCAAAGTTTTTTGTATATATATATATATAAATATATATATATATATATATATATATATATATATATATATATAAAATTAAATATATATATATAAGAACATAAGGCGTGTCTAGGTGCTCATTTTCTTGGTTGCACCTTGCTGAAAGGCGTGCCTGGAGAAAGCCACATTGCCTAATGAGGTTCGAGGTGTAGTTGTTGCGCGCCTTAGGTGCGTCCGAGACGCGCCTTAGGTGCGTCCGAGACGCGCCTTTGACTACCTAATTCTATTGTGGGCAAGTTTTTCAAGGCATCTTGAAACAAGGGTGGACCTAGAACTCTGGGACAGTAGGAAAGTGGGCTGTAGAAGCATGAAATTTCAGACACATCCGAAGACCAAAGTGTCCATACGCCAAAGACTCAAAACAGTATGTTTTGCAAATCATTCAAAAAACAACAAGGATAAATGGCGCACGAAAATTAGATTCTTTATTTCATTTGAAAATCTATTACATGGCCAACTCTTGTTATAACAAAAGTCTATTACAAAGAAACCTAGTCTAAACCCTACAACTAGGCACATCACTCTTGACATCTCAGTCTAGGCGCATCACTCTGGCGTCACAGCATAGACACATCATTCTTCCACATCAGAGCGAATCACTTCCTCGTCAAACGCATGAGTGCTTCGGCTAATGAAACATTCATTGAGCAGAACGCGGGTTGGCAATCAATCTAAACCCGGTGGCTCTTCCAGCATAACGGGAGTCGGGGCACGACAACCCCGATCTTTGGATGCAACAGGCACTCAACGCCATCTCGTAGAAGAACACTGCCGACAAGGGGTTCGAACATAAGCTATTGTGTCCATAGCTCTTCCGGCATATCTCAGTCTTCTGAAAGAGTTCGTTGTCAGAATCAAAGCTTCTTTGAATGAAGAGATCCACAACCCACAGTGCAATGTCTTGCCAAGGAGGAGGATCGGTCGAGTTCATCTCAATAAAAAGTTTGGATGAAATGAATGAGCAAAACTCTGTACATATCCATTTATAGGCCAGGGCAAATCAAATCCATGCACCAAGTGGCAACTTCTCCGAAGTCAGTGTAATGAACTTGCATTAATGACGATGAATCTGCCACCTCAAACTCAGCTAAGTCAAAGAGTTATCAATGCCTCGAAAGACTCAACAACAAAGCTGACCAAAAGATATGCACCACGCAACTGATGTGTCTGACGGCTCCATGCACTGCACGTCTGATGCGCCCACTTAAAGCTCTCCGTCCATCAAAACATTTAATCAAGGTTCAAAGTATCGGTATCGGAATCGGTATCGGACCATTTCTTTAAGTATCGGGATCGGCGGTATCGGCAGTATCGGAGGTTTCGGATCGGAGTATCAGATTTTTTTGGTATCGGAAAGCGAAAATATTTTAGAAAATTTATTTTATACATTTAGGCATAATTTTAATATTTTCAATGTTGTTTCTTAGTAGTCACCCTTACTGATTGATTTACATACAATAGATAAGTTTTCTTCTTTTACATGCTTTTACAACCTTTCTATATTTTTACACTCTTGTTGATTGGTCTTTTTCGTTCAATTTTCTTTGCCGAATTGACCGGAAAAGAGACCCCCATTGTCGGTATCGGTCAGTATCGGATCAGGACATGCCAAATCGTATCGGTATCGGCCGTATCGGATCGTATCGGCCGATACTGCGAACTATGCCTAATATGAATAAAAGTATTATACCATAAGGGGCTATTTGGTCAAGTTTTAGAGGCTTGGGAATAAAAAATACCATATTTTTTTTAAAAGAGGCATTAAAAGATGCATCATTAAAATTAATATTAACATTAAAATTAATATTAACATTAATATGTTAATATTAATTTCAATGTTAATGTTAACATTAATGTCAATGTTAATGTTAACACTAATGTCAATGTTGGTGTTAACATTAATGTCAATGTTTATGTTACTTTTAATGTTAATGTTAATTCACATGTTAATGTAAAAAAATAATCTATCTTTTAAAAAATAATCTATCTTTTAAAAATAATCTATCTTTTAAAAATAATCTACC
>JANAVB010005599.1:28267430-28272430 GCA_029216955.1 Iris pallida | reverse complement strand
AGTTGAGGGCAGTGCTAAAATTTGTAAAATGTAGAGGTCCGTTTGACAGATACAGGCTTACTTGGTTTTAGCTCATTTTTTGAAACAGCCCTTGTAAATTGTAACACCAGGAAAGTGTGTACGTGAAGAGAGATGAATGGGCAATTACTTTAAGGAATTACATCGATCATCTCTACGACGTCATCAACCTAGGCCTGTCAATGGTAGCTTATTGGTCGGATATTGGCATTACCATATCCGAACCATTAACTATCGGATATATCCGATAACTATCCGATATCCGATCGGATATAATTTTTGGCTACCATACCCGTTACCAATAATTTTAACGGATATCGGATAATATCCGAACCAATAAGATTACTAAAAAAATATTTAAAAAAGGGAAGAAAAAAAATGAGTTAAAACGTTTTGGCTTGCTGGTTTAGATCGGGTAGATACTTCAAACTATGTTTTTCAGCCGCTTGCAAGGTGACAACCAAAACATTTGAACTCTTTAGATATGATATGTCAAATATATTATAGTATATACGTTGCTGGAAATTTAAGTTCAACCCTTTGGTACCGATCTAAACCACTTAAAGTGGCTGAAAAATATAGTTTGAAGTATCTACACTTTCCAATAAGTTTTGGTTGAAAAACATAATTTGTAGTAAATATCATTTTAAATTTATTAAATAATTTAAATATTATTGGTTCGGATATTATTGGTTCGGATATGACACTTACCGTATCCGTATCCGATATCCGATAAATATCCGATATGATATCCGAATCCGTATCCGTATCCGAAATTTTGGATATTTTCGGTTCGAATACGGATCGGATACAGATTTTCGGTCTACCATTGACAGGCCTACATCAACCAAGTCTTATTCCAAAATTTTGGGGTTTGCTACATGGTTCCTTTTCTTCCATTGAGTTCTATAGACTATTGAGGGCCACCTCCTTTTAAGTATTTGCAAAACCTTGATTTGTTTTCGTGGGTCTACTCCAATATTTGCATGTATCAACTATATGGCATGGCAATGGCATAGTCGTGTGAGTTCATGCTATGGGAAGCATGGTTTGAAATGTGCCTGATGAACCTCAATAAACCTAAAAAACAAGGTAGTATTACAAAGCTTGATCTTAGTGGTTACTGTAGTGTGTAGACTGACAACCCCAATGCTCTCTGCAAAGTGTCTGAATCTACATCAATATAGAGGTAATTTAAACACTTGCCATCATTGCAGTTAGAGCATCTCCAACCCTATTGTGACTTTGAAAAAAAGTTAATGCCACATAGGAATGACAAAATTTTATTCAAAAGTTCTTCTCCAATGCAATTGTCAAGTCAATTGTGAAGCTTATGTGGCAAAAATTAAAGAAGACGTTGTGAAGTTGATTGTCTTGTTCTAGACAATGCACTTGACAATGTCTTCTCTTCCATGTCATCAATTATGAATAAAAAATATTAGAAAAAAGAAAGAAGATGAGTAGTCTTAAAAGTTGCCTTGGAAGTTGGAAAAAATACTTTTTATTGTCTTCTCAATACTTTTGCATTGGAGAGAGTTTTTCTATCTCATTGTCTTTTGAGATATAATTTTGCCACATAAACAAGACATTGTCTTGTGGCTCATGCCACATAGGAGCCACCTAAGACTCACAACATTTAACAAGACAATAGGGTTGGAGATGCTCTTATGCAGGACATACCTAGATTCAGAACAGGCTTACACCTAAAGTCTACCACTCCATTTCGCAGCAAGATCTAGCATTACATTTGATGCAAGAATGATCTATAAATGGTCTGTTATATGTTAATAGAACTTTTGGCAGTTCCTAATTTTACAATCATTTAAGGATCTCTTAATAACAAATTCATGGTTGTTTCATACAATTAGAATAAACATGATATATCAAAAATTGATTATAAACTTACCAATATTTGTCTTGTTAGATGACATTTATGAGTAGTTATTTTTTAAACGTGACTTCAAGTTGGGAAAGATACATACGTTATGTAGTTTAACTGTACAATGATTTTGCTTTATAGATGTCACCGTAGAAGGCATCAGCTAGTTCAATGATGAAGCTTGGTACTGGTTTTAGTCCCCAAATCAGCCTCCATAAAAATTGGGGGGTAGGGCTGCTTACATCTCGAGTTTACCCGGATCTTGAATTAGTAGGAAACCTCGTGGAAATAGCAACAGGTCACCCTTCTAGCTAATCTGTATGCTAACATAAGATAATTCCTTGATTTCATGCTTAACTTGCTATTCTAGTTTATAATATTATCCCCTAGGAAACATTATACAGACCTCAGATCCATCAGTGTTTTTTTTTTAATATTTCAGGCTCGGAAAGTGGAGCTGAAGACTAGATCTGACACTCCTGATGTTAGCAACCTACAGAAATGTGCTGACTTTGTCCATGCTTTCATGCTTGGATTTGATATTGCAGATGCTGTTGCGCTCTTACGTCTGGATGATCTCTATGTGGATTCATTTGAGATCAAGGATGTGAAACACTTCGCGGGGAGCATCTTTCTCGAGCTATAGGTAGGCTTTCAGGAAAAGGAGGCAAAACAAAATTTGCCATTGAAAATTCAACACGAACTCGGATCGTCATTGCCGACACAAAGATTCACATTCTGGGATCATTATAAATAATATCAAGGTTGCCAGATTCCCTTTGCAGTCTTATTTTGGGATCCCCTGCTGGTAAGGTCTATTCGAAACTTAGAGCTGTCTCTGCCAGATAGGGGAAAGGTATTGAGAGCTAAAAACTTGTCTGAAGAGAATTGCGTTCTCGCTAGTTTTCAGGGTTCGAATGTATTAGAGTGATGATAATTTTTTTTTTAATTTATATTATACTCATTCCTATGAATGTTGAGTAATGTAAAAATTCTAAATCTCTGCTCATCTCGATTGAACTTATGGAATTCTGAGTATTGAAACGAACTCGAGGTTAATAACTTTGCCCAGTTTGGTTGTCCGCTTCTTAAATCAACACTGATTTCACCATTTCAAATGCTTTGATACTGAAATTCTCCATCTCTGTTCATCTCAGTTTGGTGGTTCATATTTTTGTTTATTACTTGTATTTGAGTAATATATTGTAGCATGTCTCAAATATTAGATACGGGAAGTGCCTGACGCTACCCTGGGATTGACAATGGCCAGCTTTTGACCAAGTTGGACGTATTTTTCATACATTTGTTGCAAAAATCAATCTATAGAGTGGGCGCAAGTCACTTGGGGAGGGGCTAAAAATTTTAGGATAATTTATAGTGTTGAATAGTTTGTCCCAAATATCCATAATAAATTTCAAATATGTTTTAAATATATTAGATAACAAATAATTATCTTTTAGCATCCAAGATTTATCAGATAATAGTTATTATCTATATTAGATACAAATAATTAAATTATCTATATGAATGGAATATTTATAATAACAAATTATCTTTTAGTTATATCATAAAAATTTTATCAGATATATTTGTTAAAAAAAAATTTGATACTTAATTATATTTTCAAATTTAAATTAACAACGAGTTTCATTAGAATTATGTATTGTTCTATTAAAATTATCTATATGAATGGAATATTCATAATAAATTAGCTTTTAATTATATCATAAAAGATATAATATTAATAATAACTATTATCTAATAAATTTTTTATGATATAACTAAAAGATAATTGTTTTTGTAAATATTCTATTCATATAGATAATTTTAATTATTGTTATCTAATATAGATAATAACTATTATCTAATAAATCTTGGATGATAAGAAATAATTATTTGTTATCTAATATATTTAAAAACATATTTGAAATTTATTATGGATAGTTTGAAAAAACTACATTGCGTCAAGTCACTTGGTGAAACATGTGGAAAAGATGTGGAAAAGAAATTAATTCCATGGAATTATTTTCCTAGGAGAAAAATTTTATGGAAAACTTAATTTGGGTGTTAGATTGTTTATTTTTTCACGGAAAATAGTATTTTCCATTGAAAATAATATTTTCCTTTGGGTTGGACAAGTTTTATTTTCCACAATTTTAGAAGAAAATATAAAAAATGATATTTTTTTGGAAAATAATTCAATGGAAATATAGCTATCAAACACTACAATTGGTGGAAAATTTGTGAAGGAAATATTTTCCATAGAAAAAAAATTCCAATCAAACACAGCCTAATGAATGATCTGGTTTATTATAAGATTTTCAGAATGGAGTCGACTTTTTTGAAACTTGCAGATTTTGGAAATCATTTCTGGGCTTCTTAACGTTGTGTAACTAACTGAATAGTTATGGAAATGAATGAATTCCAGGAAAATTGTATCCATTAATGAACATAAACAGAAATTCCTGAGATGGTCCAGGACGATTTTCTGCGCCTGTTTGGAGCACGTCTAAGATTTTTGGGTCATGTTGGATATTACTTCGCATCTGATGGGAAGAAATAATTTCACTCCACGAACTATTAAATTAAAGGGTTCTACATCAAATCTAAGCACAAATTTTATGTTAGGGTTGCTTGAACAAAAGCCCATTTTTGTTCTCCTACCAAAATTTGTGCTGGATGTTGATGTAGAAATTTCACATAAGTTTTGGTGAGTGAACACAAAAAAGATGCCAATAATATCCAATCACATAAGTTTTGGTGAGTGAACAAAATGCTCACCGTTCCATTCAAGATTGGCTACCCTATAGTGAGATAATGAACAATCACATAAGTTTTGGTGAGTGAACAAAAAAACTTGGAACAAAATGCTAAGCAGAACTTACACAATGTTGTATAATCAATGAAACATCAATATTATAAAGAGAAATTTTGAGTGACATCCCACTTGTTTATCCAAATTTAAGGTGCACCCCACTGCTTTACACTATTATAATTTCCCACAGTTTTTGACGGATTTCGTTCATATTGGACGTCAATTGAGTTGACACATTTTTTTCCTACAAAAATCCTCCATGTGTGTCTTCTTCCCCACACACCGTGC